>KE372913.1:738087-749624 GCA_000418225.1 Zizania latifolia
GGGAAGAGGGAGAGGTGGTCGAGCGGGTTGTCGTGGGCGGCCAGGAGGTCGGAGTAGTGGGCCTCGAGCTTGCCCTCGGCGTCGGCGCAGAGGCGGATGAGGCGGGCGCGCATGTCCTGCGCCTCCGGGCCGAGCTCGTCAACGTCGACGCGGCTGGGCGGGATGCAGGTGAGGACGAGCTCCGTGAAAAGCGCGTTGACCTCCGGCGAGGGGCTGAGCGAGTGCAGCTTGGCGATGGCCGCGGTCAGGCCGGTGATCTTCTGGACCAGCTGGTGGGCCTCCTCGTCCACCATGGCCGCCACAGCCTCCATCTCCGCCGTACCAAGTGACAGTGAGTGGTAGGCGCTGCGAATGTAATGGAGGCGGCGGCCTTATTTATAGTAATAGGATCGTTTCAGTCTTTGGGTGGGCCCACGTGTCGGCCTCTGCATCTAATTAAAACATCTACCTTAATCTGGGCCGTCTCATCACCTCACCATATATGTAATTATTCTAATTACTTTTGTATTTGTACATCACTACATGCATGCGTGCATATAACATTTTAGTATATATATTTATATGCCGTCCGGTTAAACGAAAATTAATATATCAAACCGTATATATATACGTACGCGACCGCCAAGAGCTAGATGCCATACCTAGTGCACACATATCTGGAGTATGTTGCTTCTGTTGACTTTTGCTAGCTTCTGACGACGATACATCTCAATCCATCGTACGCGCGTCAGCTACGTCATCCACGCACACCCTATACCATCTGCCTTCATTTTCTTCTACTTTTTGCTTCCGGTTTTGATTTTTTTTTTAGTTTCCAGTGATATCTATGCCGATATATTTCATGAGAAAATTTTATATATACTATTTTCACTAGTTCTTATATATATCACTGAAAATTTGATATTTTCGTATATATCATTGTTTTATTTTTTTTTTCATATATGATATTGTCGTTAGTTTTAACGTTAGTCGACGTTATTTTTTTTTCTTCTAAATATCAAAAAATGACCTCACCTCACAAGCTAGCTAGCTTGTTTTGGTCCTGGCTAGTCTCAGTTCTGCTAGATTGAATGAGTAATTGATATGCATGTGCCGACTGGAGCGAGTGTTAGCTGATTATGGAGCTTAAATCATTCTTGATTTTTAGTGAGCTAAAAGTAGTTTTGGTATTTAGAAAAAACTAACGACAATAGCATATATAGACACAAAAAATTAAAATAGTGGTATATATGAGAACAATAAATTTTCAGTGATATATATAAGAATCGGTAAATTGAATTTCAGTGACATATATGAATTTTTCTCGTATTTCATGGGCTTATAAGTTATAGCTAATTAGCTAGCTAACCAAAGGAATAAGTACTATAGAGATATTATTGTTTGTTAGTTGACGCCGAAAAAAAATATCATATCCCAGCTACGTGTGTGTGTTCGTCACTGGACCCATTATATCCATACACTTAATCTGAATTATTAATCTACCTATATATATTTTCTTCAGGCCACACGTAAGCACACACATCGTCACGGCTTGTATATATTAATTATCTAGCCCAAGTCGATGGATTGATACCGTCCAAATATAGTAGCTAGTGACGACAATTGTTAATATAATGTTCGATCCTGTACAGAGTATCTTATTTCAATAGATGGAAATTACTCAATATTCGCTACAGGAAAACGCATGTTCACCGAGTGGCCTAGGCACTCGGCGAATCCCCTTTTCCACTCGACGAAGGGTTCGTCGAGTGCCACACTCAGTCAAGAATACTCGGTGAACCCGCTGTCGGCAAACAGAGGTTCGCTGAGTGCCACGCTGGCTTCGCCAAGTGCGATGTCAGACACTCGGCAAACAAACACGGCTAACGGTCAGGGGTGGCCCTGACGGCGCGTTCGCCGAGTGCCACGCAAGGCAAACTTTTTTCGTTTTTTTTTTACAAAAAATTCTAAACAATGTTCGCCGAGTGCCAACCTGTTGGCACTCGGCAAACAATATTTCTATTTTTGTTAATTTTTCCAAATGTTTTTCTCAAATTGTCTATAAAAAATTCTTGAAAATTTTTGCCAATTTAACCACAGCATCTAGCTCTAATATCATGACACCACGACAAGTTTCATTATTTTTAGACTTCATTTGATTTTTAAAAAATTAAAAAACCAGTAAGGAGCATGTTGGTGATCGAGTGTCGTCACCTAGATGTTTTAAAATTTCTTTTAATTTAGTGGGTAAGGGCTAAAAATGGGCTCTTAAACATGACTATGATTTTTCTGGATATTTTGTTTCATTATTTCATGCACTTGCAGTTCAAAACTGACATCTTTCAATTTAAATCCTAGAAACACCTTTAATTAACTAAAAATAGCAGACTGGCCTAGAAAATTGCCAAATTTTTGCACGGGATAAGATACGCTGAGTTCTGATTGTACAAAAAGTTTTAAGTTCAAACAAAGATTTAACCATCGATTTGCTTTTAAACCTAACCTATTCCTTTCCTAAACTCTAACTCCTCGGAGAATCTCCGGTTTCTAAACACTCTACGTGACAACTTTCTTGAAATATTTGTAAATTTTTATCACAGCATGTACGTATCATATCATAATACCATGACAAATATCGTGTTTTTAGACTTTAATTGATTTTTCTAGAATTAAAAAACCATTAAGCTCAACGTTGTCGGTCGAGTGCCGCAATCTAGAATTCTTAAAATTTCTTTAAGTTTAGTGGTTAAGGACTAAAAATGGACTCAAGAACATGAATATAATTTTCTACAAATTTTGGTTCATTATTCCATGCACTTGTAATTCAAATTTGACCTATTTCGATTTAAATCCTGGAAACACACTTAATAAATTAAAAATAGCAAACTGACCCAGAAAAATGCGAACTTTTTACGTGGATTAATATATGTTGCATTTTGAGTGTAAAAAAATTCAAGTTCAAAACAAGTTTAAAATGTCACATGAGCTCAAAACATGATTTCACATGAAATCATGCATGGGTTCCCTATTGTACTCGAAAAAACATGCCCCCTGATGATGTGGCACAGCAGCGTGGCTGCTAGAAACAGATGTTTGCCGAGTGCCAGAAATTGTACTCGGCAAATACTAGGGTTTGCCGGCAAAGCTGCGTTTTTTTCGAGCCGGCGTCAAGCCGTCAACACCTTTGTCGGATTGATTTTTTTAAAGATTTTGCCGAGTGTCTAAATATTTATCGAGTGTATATGCCTAGGGCACTCGACAAATGATTTGTTCGCCTAATGTTTAGGTTTTGCCAAGTGTTTTTAAAAAAATACTCGGCAAACCTATCTTTACCGAGTGCCCAACATAATACACTCGGTAAATATTTAAACACTCGGTGAACTCTCTGTTTCCCGTAGTGAAATTCTCTTCTACCTAATTAAGTTTGCTTTGCCAAACGATATATATATATATAATACACGAAAAATTCCCGTACTTATGCGATCGTGATGTACCTTTTTAAATATATATTTATATAGTCCACGGCGATATACAATGTTATCTATCTATCGCATCGCATGACAACCAACATTAACGTGCATGTATATATAATGCAATATTAATTGTACTCCATTCATGTTGACACGTAAGCGTATATAGCTGATAGGCAAATTTCAAATTCTCCTTATCATAGCACTACTGCAATTTCACTTTTGCTTGTTACCGTTTACTGTTATTGTTCCACATTTGACCAGTAATAACTTTCAAATAGCTAGATTATGTTGAATAAAAGTTGTTTGGTTTGTATCTAATTAAGATGTACGGAGTAATATATATACTCGCATGGCATATTATATATCAAGTATTTATAAATTTGTTGCTAAAGGAAAGTGGTCAAAGTTAAGGACGAATGGTGCCCGGTGACAAGTAATTTGCACACAATTCAAGGTGATTGCAAGACAAAGATACAAGCCACCCTAGTATATTTGCATGCAATCCATCCACGTCTTTGCGTCTCAACTCTGCATTCATTCCCTAGCTAATATGTAGGAAAAATCCTACTCCATCGGTCCTACGATATAGCAATCTATTACTAAATAGAATATTTTATAGCATAACGAATCTGGATAATATCATTGTTCAGATTTATCATACACTGAAATGTCTATTCTGATACTAGATTGCTATATCCTAGGATGAAGGGAGTAGTATTTTTTATCTCTAAGTTATCACTTATTGTACATTTTTTCTCTCGGCTCTAAAACGAGACAAAACATGCCCCTCGTCCCTAGTGTAAATTTGCCCCCAATTTTTTCTTGTAATCTCATCAATTCGCTTGGGAATTTCTTCATTGGTTGTTTTGTTTTGTCATCGCCGTAGGTATATACCAACTGACTGCTAACTTTCTGCCACAAATAATATACTTTTTTCCTGGCCTAACCGTGAGATTTACATGTTCCCTTGTTTGCCACTGACCATCATAGAGACGCAAATCCATTGACACATGAGAAAATTGCTAAAACTAGAATATAAAAGAAAATTAAATCAATTATTTTAGCAGAAAATGTATAGAATTCAAAATAGAGTTACATGTTAGTATTTTACAATAAGTGGATGAGCACATTGTGGAGAAGTACGGTACGACACTTATCGTCACCACAAATGGTACATTTTATAAATATAATATAACATGTAGATGCGTGAATCTCACGTAATCGTTTAAAACACCGATAGCCTTTTATTTTAAGTAACAATGACAGTAACGTGGAACTTCCAAAGTCAAATACGTGAATCCCACGTAATCGTTTAGAACACCCATAACTTTTATTTTAGGTAACAAGGACAGACTGACAGTAACATGGACCTTCCGAAAAATCAAGTACGTAATCGTTTAAAACACCGATGAATTTTTGTTTAGGGTAACAATGACCTTCTCAAAAGTAGACCCATTTGATTGTTGCCACTCATATGGGCATATCTCATGCCTCATCGATCGTTACTGTTGATGAGGACACTGTTGTGTTGAGCTTGTGGCAATGGCACCACGGCTCACCTTATGAATCCATAGTGTCGTCATTCATCGGGAACAGAGGCAGCTAGCTAGAGCTGTTCGTTGCTTGCATATGAGTATTATATAGGCGCATCCTTCGAGGTGTCTCATTATTGTTTCTGAAGAGTTTCTTTAGTGCAGCCATAATATATATGACAAAACTAATCCATATAGATAAGTCCCACAATATTAGTCCATAGCTATTCTTTATCCCACAATAGTTATAGCAAAAGAAGACATTAAAAATAAGAGAGAAGATAAAGAGAAAATAAAAAAAGTAAAGTGATAAATGTTATTTTATTTCTTAGAGACAATCTATAAGCTTATGACTATTTTTTACTAAAGACTACTTTCACAATGGTTCAGCTAGCTGATAGAAATATTTTAGTGCTTATAGACTGCTTTTTTCATATATTGTGGATGCTCTTATCACCACTGTTCTGCGTGATCCTCTTTTATGTGTGAAAATATCTACCAACTCGACACTACTTGTTACTATAATGTTATCAGATGTTTCATGAAAAACAAGGCACAGTGCTACCAATAACATTGCTACCCAAAAATGTTAAAAAGAGAGATCATTGTTTGACTAAGAAAAGGCGGGGAAAACACTACAAGACAATTCTTCTGAATACTCCTTCACTGTGTGCAGATCGAACATTATGAACGTAATTGTATACTGTTAAACATGCTAAAGTTCTGCACCGCTCAGTTGTTATGCTAGAGACTATTGTATACTGCAGTGACTGTGTCACTATGTTGACACGAGAATCTCTGGATGCCGACAAGATTAGGAAAGTTGTCCATGCCCTTTAGCATGTCTAACCAATAGCCTGAGTGCCTGACCACAACCCTACACTCCAAAAGAGTGATCAGCAATGCAGTGGCAACTGTTATAGTTACTGTGCAAAACTTACTTTGTCACCGATCGTCGTGCAAAATGAGAGAGAAGATTGGCAGCTGTGAAGTTCAGTTGACTACAAATATATAATGCATGGTTTAATTCTCACAAGATATTTGCTTTCTCATGCATATCCCACTCTCAGCAGCTAGCTGATTGCATGAACAGCTGAATGGTGGCATGCACTTGCCACCTGAAAGGACTTCAGTGTGGTCTATGCTAAAAGGAACATCTATAGTGAGATGGAAATTGGTCTCGTTCTGGCCACACTACCCGGCCTGTGAGGATGTGATTCGTTCAAACAAAACGATCTCATATCGCAACAGGAAATCGCACCAAATCAATTGCTTTTCATGGCAGCGATTGATCGGAGCCAACAGATCTACGCGGAAACGCGACAGGTCGATTTAAATTTGTGCGCCGTGAGGAGTTTTCTGAATTCCAACACCTATCATTGGGTTGCAGCTTTCTCATTCTTGCTCGTCGCTGCGTTTCCGGTCTTCTCACCACCTCTCCTTTTGCTTGCCACTGTCAAACAATGAGATCCGTTGAAACTCTCTTTTTAATTCCCGCGTTCTTGAAAAAAAAAACACAAGAAAAGAGCCATTGAAACTGTCTTCTGCGCGTTCTCGAAAAAAAAAGAAGCTTTGAAAGTGCAAGTGGATGATCATCCTTGACTTTATTGGCCTTTGGAAATCATGGGAGGGCACCAAAACAAGATGACAAAGTTGTTCTCGATCTTCAGGGAAGAAGATGAAGCGTACGAAGGCGTCCCACAAGAATCCAAACCATTTTGGACTCTGTTGTTGTGTTATGCGACAACAGAGATTTAAGAATAATTATTCATGCATTTCTAAAAAATCTGCCTATTACATTGTCCTTATATCCTAAGATTTAAATATAGGATTTTACATTGCTTATTTACAATTTTTTAATAATTGAAATAGTTTACATCTTCGGCCTCCGGCCTCTATCAATGGGCATATAACCAAAAAGTTTTAGAACTAACAAGAAAAAAGAAAGAGAAAAAGAAAAAGAAAAAAGAGATAGAAACACCCAAACTCCATAAAAATGACTCAAAAATAGTCTAGCAAAACCACTTATTTACATATATGGTTGTAGAGGTATTTAACTAAAAATGAATTCTCTTGATACGTACTAGTACGCTTATTGGTGTGTGACTACCGTTTGGGTTATTATCCTGATAGAAATCCCCACTCACCAAGTTGCAAGAACGATTGGGGTACATGCATTCTGCTTGGATCGATCGCGTGAACAAATGCAGAGGGGCTTGTGGCCTCCACACGTCTCGTAAAGATTACCACACACGCAATGCTTCCGACTGACGCTATGGAATTCAGGCCATTTTGATCTTCTCCTGGAAAATTGATGCTTCTAGTACAAGGTCTAGAAATGCGTGCTTCAATTGATTCCTTGGAAACGGCCTGCATTTGTACAATTGTACTCCGCACTTCCGCAGTACTACTGGCCGTTCCTGTCCAGGTAAAATCGCTTGTAGGATGTCAAACAGTTGCAGTTTGATAAGTGTGTTTTGTTCAGAGTCATTCTTTGCATTCTCATCTTAATTTATCTGAACTGAATCATAATCATCAAGTAGTAACTGCTTATATCTTCTAATTAAGCTTGTTTTAATAAAATAAATGATTTAATAATATAATGATTTTCTTATGGTAGCATTATAGATCAACAGTAGAGCGAGTTGGAAGACGTAAAGATAACGTGTATCGGATTCGATTTTTTATTATTAAAGACTTCATCATGCCAAATGGACCAACATAGTACACTAGCTCCAAATAAAATCGTTTTCTTAATGGACATAAGCACCCCCCTAAATCAATTACCAAAAATATTTATGGTATTACAGGAAGGGGGACATTGAAAGCAAAAAAGTATTGAAAATTTTAATAGAGATCAGCAACGCATGTGATCACTAACACATGCAAATTTTGTCATTTTACACCAGTAAATGTTGTTCTAAGGATTGATGCTAGCTTTGGTATCTTTGACTTAAGCATGCAGCTGTCTTCTTCTATCTACCGTTGCTGCCCAAATAATATCTTGGTGCACAGGATGAAGCTGTTCTCTAAGATGACTTTGTTCGAGCCTCTTGTGAAGAACTGATGCTGTCTATAACTGTTGCTGTCCAAATCATATCCTCGTGCACAGGATGAAGCTAAACTGAGAGAGGCTATATGATGGATGTTACCGTAACCACAGAGGCAATACCTACAAAATAAAAACACAATCTTGTGTGAAGGACTTCTTAGCGAACCATGGGGCAGTAATCTGAAATTCTGAATGGAATTTGCAACAGAAAACCATCTCATATTCATGAGTGGAAGCATAAATGGAAACGGATGGTAGGCACCTAGCAAAAGCAAACTGAACTGATCACTGATGAAGACCATACCATTGTTTTTCACACGCAACATCGGACGGATAAAATGAAATTTTACTAAAGCGATTACTCACCCTCCTTCTTGCATTAGCTTTCTTTGCTCAAACTGACCTTTAACTGCTAGGAGCATCTGTACCAGTAAAAGCGAAATAGTGTGACATTCATTCATGTTAACATTATGAGGACATGGCAGGATGAGATTCGGCAGGCATGATAGACATTGAGATGATACCCGACAATGTACAAATAACTTTGCATTTCATATACTCTTTTTTTTTTTAAAAAAAAATGTTGGTGCTGTCAGGGCGTCAGGCATGAGGCATTACATTGCAGTGTTGCACACTTGCACAGTAGCAGTCGAACCAGCTTGCTCTGCAAAAGAACATAACATCGAATTCATGAGTCACCATAAAGTTCTGAATGACGTATCAAAATTTAGTAGTGAAGCACAAATCTGCACCACATTCGTCGTCTCCCATATAGCGTCACACAAATACTTGAATTGTACACTGTTTACCATAATACATTTTATGCACGGTTTTTTCACAAGTCACAATCAAATCAAAGTAAACAACATACACACGAAGATATCTAATAACTGAAACTAATACAAGTTACAGTATTGCAAACATCTTGGTGAGGTACAAGGCCAGAGCTTGACAAGTGGGTGAATGTTCCATATAAACACTGGATTCCATAACCTGGATGTTCCTAGAATTACTTGCACAATACATCTCCAGCCACCTATCGGTTTCCCAAATTACATGCACAACACTCTCCCTTGCAGCATAATGGTGCCTCTCAAATGGGAGAGACACCAGACGACATGGCACCCCATCACCTTTCAAAGCATCATAAAATTGACTTGACTACAAGCATATACAAATATGCAGTTTTAGATAGTACCTACAATTGTAGAATAAACAGAACATTTAGAGCTCATTTATCACTGAAGGCACTGTTACTTTGCCGTCATCTTCTCCAATCTCCATGAATGAGTAGAATTGGTTTCTTGATTTTGTTAGCTGACATAAAGGGACTCATCTTAATATAAGTATCAGTAGCCTCCCAGAAAATCCGAACCTTTCTCTTCAAATTAAAAACAGAGAAAACTCAAATATAGGCAACATAAGTGCACTAAACAAAGAAGGATATCTATTATACAGTAGAGCGAACCTGAAACCCAAATGGAGTCAGCGTCCTGTTGTAACCTGTAAGCTCCGGAACAGGCAATTCCACAACAGAAAAGATGAGGTGCATATGCTAAGAGATTAGTAGTCATAAATGCACCATATGAATGGCCATATTCCATGATAATGTCCCATTAGTACATTCTGCTCCTCATGTTAGACTTGTAATCAATTCGTATGCCGGAAAGCACATTTTCTGGTTTTATTAACTCAGATAATGGAGGCATAACCCTGCGTTTCAAGAACATGATCCGATCTTGGTGAGGGGAAATAAGGTAACTGGGATTTGGTGACACATCAACAATTAAATGTATTTGCTTTGGAGGAAGACGACATCCCAACCCTGCAGATTGATGAACGATGGACAAATTTGAAGTTGGAATACAGTTGTGCTTATTATGCACATTCTTTATCTAAACTTCTGAATTATCTCGTCAAAGAATTTGCAAGTCGATTGTAAAATAGTAAAAATAAACCAAACAAAGCAGCTTCATTCTGATCAGTACAAGCAAAACTTATCACTGAAATCTAAATTAGCCTCCCCCTAACATATTTGTTTCGAGAAAATGAAAGCAACAAAGCAAAGCACACTCCTCTTCTTGGATAAACCACACAGGATAACATTCTTGCGGTTAAAAGCATCTGAAATTACAGCCTTTGCTCCCCAATTAGACAGGGAAATTTGGTGGAATTGGATATCATCCGAACGAACGGGTTAGGGCCTACGGGGACAGCGACCATCGTGCCCTTTTCAGCAAGCAAAACAAACTAATCTTGGACCAATGTCTACAGAGACAACCAGGTGAAAAGCTACAAATTTTCTCCGGCCAAGGCACACCAATCAACTAAAGCTCTGACCTTTTTATGCAAACCAGGTGCCCATCTACGTTGTCTTCCTCCACGGAAGGGTCGGAGAAGAACCGGCGGCGCACTTCGTCGAGAGGGGCAAGGGGCATGCCTCCGGCGAGACAAGAGGCGCAGGAGCCGATGGGATGACGCGGAGGGAGAAGATCCGGTGATCGAGTTGGCATAGGTGAAGCATAGGCTCTCCAGTCTGTGAAGCAGAGGCAGGCAGGCAGCATGATGGGAAGGGAGGCTGTCCCCGTTGCGTTCTTGCTGTGGACGAACAACAATGGCAGCAGTGTTGGACTCGTACAGAAAGCGATAATGGATAATCCAAACATTTCTTTTCCCCTATTTTCTCCATTTTATTCTTGCTGGTTTCTTTCAGGGGCGTCTCGTCCCTTCAGCCAGCCATCTGTAAGCATCGAGCAACGGAGGTTAGCATGAATGAAGACTTAATTTTTTTTCCAAAAACTGAAACATGTGTAACATTTTCCCAAATAAAACACTATGAGAAGATGTAATGAGAAACATGTGTGATATATCACACACTGAAATGTGGCACCTCTTAGTTTGTTGATCATATAACTAAACCAAGTTTCACACTAAATATCTGAGGAAAAACTCATATAGCATTGAGAAAAAAGACATCATAAGCAGGCTATTTATTATGAACAATAGTTTCCAAGATCCTAACACTAACAGATCGAGCTTTAAAAACTAGTTTAGATTAAAAGCACTTATTAGTACATGTGTGAGGCATACAAATCATAACGATCAGTTCAGGGCTAGATTGAAAATTTACACGGCCAAACAACCAAATTACTGAATTAGCTAATACGGTAGCTAACTTATGTGAAGCAAAACACATGTGCATTATATTGTTCTAGAGTAAAAAAAAAATTAAGAGAGGATTTTACACCATTGTCTAAAATAAATAAATATGCAATTGTTGTACAATAAAAAAATCGTGAAGAGAGGGTTTTAGAAGGGTTCGTCAGTCCACCCTTTCTTCTTCCCCAAACCAAAGCCAGACAAGGCAAAACACTCCTACTTCACAGGGCGCGCAGGCGCGCAGCCATAGACTCCTTCCTCGGTCGAAACCCTAGAATCACGCCGTGGAAGCGGAATCGTTCTAGTCCCTCATGCTGCGCGCCGCGGCGGCGGCGGCCGCCG
>KE372913.1:772973-791372 GCA_000418225.1 Zizania latifolia
GCGGCGCTTGGACTAGTGGACGCGGCACTGGAGTTGTCGCCGCGCATGGAGGCGGCTCTGGAGCTCCGGGCACGCGCGCTCCTCGCGCTCCGGCGCTACCGCGACATCGCCGACATGCTCCGCGACTACATCCCCAGCTGCACCAAGGCCTACTCTGGCGACGACACAAGCACCACCTCCTCGTCGTCGTCCTCATGCTCGTCCGGTTCCAGCGACTTCGCCGCCGCCTCCCGCGCCGGGCTGCTCTCCCCTGGCCGTGACCTCTCCTACGTTGGCTCCGTAGCAACCCGCTTCCTTTGCGGCTTCGACATCTCCGACCTCAAGCACCGTGTCATCGTCGGCTTCTCCAAGAACACCGGCGCCGACACCCAGTGGAGGTACTTGATCTTGGGCCAAGCTTGCTTCCACCTCGGCTTAATGGAGGACGCCGCGGCGCTACTCCAGACTGGGCGCCGCCTCGCCTCGGCAGCGTTTAGACGGGAGAGCGTGTGCTGGTCGGAGGACAGCTTCTCCCCGTCCAACTTGATGGCCAACGTTGTCTCCGTGCCGGCCAGTCAGAGAGCCTCCAAGTCGGGCTCGGCGTCTGGAACGGTGGGAAGCGAGGCGGAGTCGGTGTCGCAGCTCCTTGCGCACGTCAAGCTCCTGCTCCGCCGGCGAGCTGCGGCAGTGGCAGCGCTGGACGCGGGCCTCCCTGCCGAGGCTGTGCGCCATTTCTCCAAGGTGCTCGACGCGCGCCGCGGCGTGCTCCCGCACCCGTTCGCCACCGCTTGCCTCGTCGGGCGCGCCGCGGCGTTCCGCTCCGCGGGCCGACCAGCCGACGCCATCGCGGACTGCAACCGTGCGCTCGCGCTTGACCCGGCGTTCATCCCGGCGCTGCGCGCGCGTGCCGACCTTCTCGAGTCGGTAGGGGCACTCAGCGATTGCCTCCGCGACCTCGAACACCTCAAACTCCTCTACGACGCCGCGCTCCGCGACGGCAAGCTGCCCGGTCCGGCGTGGAGGCCTCAGGGCGGTGTCCGCTACAGTGAAATCGCGGTCGCGCACCGCGCGCTCACCGCCCGCATCCAGCAGCTTCGCGGTCGCGTGGCCGCCGTGTGCAGCGTTGATTACTACGCCCTCCTGGGGGTGCCGCGTGGGTGCACACGGTCCGAGCTAGAGCGCGCGCATCTCCTGCTGACGCTCAAGCTCAGGCCCGACCGATGCGCGTCGTTCGCCGAGCGGCTGGAGCTCGTGGACGAGCACCGGGACCTGGAGGCCGTGCGCGACCAGGCGCGCATGTCGGCGCTGTCCCTGTACCGTATGCTGCAGAAGGGCTACTCCTTCATCATGTCCGCCGTGCTGGATGAGGAGGCCGCAGAGAGGAAGAGAGCCAAGGACGCCGCCGTGGCCGCAGCCGCAGCTGCCGTGGTCGCCGCGGCGGCGGCACGCAAACAAGAAGAGGCAGCCGTTCTTGAGAAGCCCAACACTGGGAGTGTGTCCAGGGTGAATATTCATCAGGTTCAGATTACTCAGGCAGCAGCCATGGGTAGCCCGGTGTTCCAGGGCGTGTTCTGCCGTGACAAGGCGGCGGTCGGGCCCCTGCTGTCCCGCGGCGGATTCGACCGGCCGATGCCGGTGAAGTGCGAGGCGATGAGCTGCTGATCGTCCAATTGCTAGCTAGTAGCTAGAAGAAGAGGGACGTGGCGGGAAAATGGGGAGCAAGTTTGAAGCGTTTGGTTGGTTGGTTCCGAAACCTGCAATGCACTAGCACTCGTAGTTGTGAAAACGACCCAAAAAAATGTTTTGTTTTGTTTTGTTGAGATTGCAGGGTGTGTGTCGAGTAGTGTAGGTCTAGTTGCCTTATGAAATCTGGTCCCTTCTCTGTAGATGCCCATGTTAGGCTACGGCTTACCCCCTTGGTACTGCAAGTTTTGTACAGATTTCAATTTAATTTTCTCTCGCCTCAAGATTCTGCACTAGCGTACCTCCAACTGGCTGAATGCTGTGCAGCTTGCAGCTTGCATAATGCTGGCGGTCTCAGGCCTCAAGTGAAGCCTTCCTCCTCTGCTTCTTTTGTTAGCTCGGTCTGTGCTGTGCATCGTCACCAAGGGAAGATATTTATTATGCATCATGCATGTGGATAAGTCTGAACTCTGAACTCTGTGACGGGCGATGATGCGAGATGGGCAGCGGCAGCAGCGGAAAGTCGCCCATTTCCTTGCTTCTGCCGCTGCAGATGGAGTTTGCAGAGTTGCAGTGCGTGAGCTAGCTTTGCTTGGAGACTTGGAGGAGCCATGCATGGCGACTGATGAATGGCTGGCCTGGCTAGTGGCTACTACGTTCAGTCTTACACATGGACTTGTTTCATGGTCCCTCCCTGCGAGCTGGAAGGTGAAAGAAAGAAAGAAAGAAATGGTAACATCCTATGCATCTTTTTTTCAAGCACACAGATGTGGACGTAATCCTACGACCCATCTGCATTGTGCAGGAAAATCCATGAGAGTGCATAGCAAATTCTTGTACCACACAAAGGACGTTCGCCTTTTGAGATGCTGCCAGCCATATTGTTGAGAGGCTACTTGACAGATCAATCGATCGGTGCCGTGGTTTAGGACGCTTTCCATTGGAAGGAATTACAAAACACAGATCTGGATGGGAAGGAATTGGATCTGCACCCACTTGATGCGCATTGCTCGTGCATCTCTCTCTTTCTTTAAATAAAGCAAGGGGGCTGAACACTGCACGAACAGAGCATGACTCGTTGTAAGAATGACGTGAAAATGGGAATGGAATTAGCTACCCCTTAGCAAGGCTCGTGTAGATGATTAGTTAGTAGATCGTGCAGCCCTAGTTTATTGCGTCAGATCACACAACATGGTATTCACAGGTTGATGGCTCACATGATGCATGGGTTAATCTCACATCATCCATCGATCAGGTACCAGAGAGAAAAGGTGATCAACCCGAGCAAGACAAGACAGCATTTGAACGATGAAATGTCTTGGCACTGCCTACTTGGTTTATGAAACGGGTGGTACCAAAACCAACCTGTACATATGCTACCCACGGTGAGTGATACTTTAGGACCAAGGAACAGAAATGTTACTTACTGTAAATGAGTACAAGTTTACAGTGGGCGGATTGTCACTTTATTAGCATCAGGTAAGGTTCCTGCTTACTACTAGACAGATGTAAAAATTAGGCACCACAAGTAGCTAACCACAGTCTCGTTGTGAGTGGATGAACAGGCAGAGGCAGGTCCATTTCTTTATCGTCGTCAATCCATTCGCGGAGACGGAGAGGAATGGATGGAGATGCCCTTACTAACTATTACCCAGGTTTCGGCGATGGCTCTTTTCCAGTTTCCTGGCAATATTCGATTCTCTTGATGAATCCCCAAAAAGGGCGCCTTTTCTTTTGTGAAGTGCAGTGGGCAGTGGCAACCAAGATTTCAGATCCGTGCGGTAAGTTGCCACAAAGTTCCATTTGGATCGCCGTCAAAGAAAAGCACATGCTCTACTTCCATGCTTTGGGCTGCCTCAAATTAATAATTACTCCTCACTTGGGTGCTTTCCCGATGGCTGCAAATGCTTCATATTTTTCTCGCTTCCGTACAAGCATGAAATCCTGTGCTACACTGCACAGCACTGTACACTGGTCAGATGAAAATGTAGAATTTTTTGCTCAAAACCAACTGAACGCTCTACAGCCTCTACTGCACTCACTCTAATTCTTTATATAAATAGTCTTTTAAACTCTTTTAAATATAAGTTATTTTAAAAATTTTAATTGTTTTTTATCTTTTCTTCTGTCTTTATCAAATAAATAACACGTCTCTCACAAACAGATATCTCATATTTTACAATGCAAAAAAATAGGGACAATAAATTCATGCCTTAATTCTTATTTGTAAATACAAACAATATATATATATAAGAAATTAGAAAAAGTATATTGGGACAGATGAATATCATGAAAGAGAGAGGCTGTGTCCGTAGCATCTTTTTACACCGGCACAGACTGGCGAGCTATCTCATCAAAATAACGACAGAGCTAGCAACAAGAATCACCTACGTCTCAGCGCTCTTGATTTGGCAGCCTTCTTGAGGGGTTTATGTTGGTGGCAGTTGGCGCACAGCCACTCTCCATCTGGGGCAGCTTCAAGGGGAGGGTTGCAACAATGCATATGCATCCCCACCCCACAACCGGCCCCGTTCTGCTCGCTGCCACAGATCAGCATGAGCCCTTCCCGGTCGTTGGATCCACAAGCAGAACAAGTTGGGTCAGCATCGCCTCCCTCCGTTGCCTCTCCGGCACCGAGCACGTCATGCTGGCCCTTGAGGAGCTTCGCATGGGACTTGTCTGCCAGATCGTGCGTGTTGAAGAGAACGTGCTTGCTTAGAGATTGGCATGGCTTGCATACGTACTCGACAAGATAATCTGCGCTGATGCATGGGATGCCGTGCCTCTTAAATTCCTGTACCCACGCATCTGCGTCTGGCATGCCGGCAGAGACAACAGCGAAATCGACGCGGGATCTCAAGAACCTGGCGTAAGGTGGGCAGGTTGCCAAGATGGTGCCATCGCCAGCTCTAACCGCGCGCTTTAGGGTGTCCTGTTAACCAAAAGTAAAAGAAAGAGCAAGCGTAGGTAAAAAACGCACTTACATTCCAAATTACGCACGTAACATGAGGGCAGACAATATTGTACTAGCATCACAATTGTTCTAATGATTAAAATATTTGCTTGTCCAAATAGTCTTACCAGGGATGGAGAAATGCACTCTCCATATATAATTATCTGCATCCCATAGAAGGCGCCATGGCCAGTATGCTGCCTCAGTTGGCGCCATTTGCGAGGAGCATCCATACTTATTGTATCCCCATTGCTAAGGCCATGACCATGCCACTCAAATGGTTCTTCCTCTAAGAACTTTCCAGCCTCATTGCAAGCAGTCAAGTAGTCAGGCTTCAGTATCCAGCTGTTATTTTGGGGTGGAAAAACGCTGAGGTTAAGATCTCATGATATCGGAATAATGATTGCATTGAAATTGATTTCCAAGACAAACTCTAGATTCTCAACAAGGTTAAATCATAAGAAAGAAGAAATTGATATATTCAGGTCCTAGGGTAGTACAGTAAGTGCCCCTTCTGTAGCAGATTAGTGGCTCTGCACTTATTAATTTTTGAATACTCAAATTCAAGACAAGAACAAGGTATAAACCATGCGAGTATAAAGCCTAAGGAGACAAAAATGAGTTATTCCGGGCCTAGTGCAGCACAGGAAATAGCTATTTGTCAGAACTAAATCTTATTAACACCAGGCAGACATGGTAAAAAGATATACCTGCCAGAGGCAGTTGCCGCAAAGAATTTTTCAGTTCTGCGGAGCTCAGGGGTGATAAAATGTGTTGCTTGTAAAGACCAACTATGTGAATCCCTGCAAATTCTTCCCTTCAGGCGTCTAAGTATCGACTTATATTCCTTCCTCAGCAGACGATGTCCACTCAAAATAAAAAATCTAGGTTCCAGCACACTCAACGTTCCACGATAATCATTTTCTTCTACCATACCGTGGTCAGCAAGCACATCTTTGCCATTTCCTACTTCTTTAGCAAAATATTTGGAACTCACACAGTTGTTCCCATATTTTGATTTGGAAACAACATTACTATTCACCGGTAGGTTCTCCTTGTTATGATCAGTAGAACCCTCCATTAAATCTGCAGCCTTTTGTCTTTTGCTGCTTCTTGCTTCCGAATTTTGAAATATTTCCATTCTATTTGGCACGACATCTTTAAAAAATGATCCACCAGCATCTTTGGCCCCATCCTCATTGGAAGTCTGGTCCACTGTTGCCTTGCTAGCATTCTTGGAACTCCCTGAAGCTCTTCTTGAATAGACAACTTTAGCTTCAGATACAAAGGCCCTACCATTCTTGCAAGGATCAGCACCAAAGCTGTTTTGTGGGACAGAAGACACCTTCCTCTTGCGAACTGCCTTCCGCACTCTGTTTTTTGGTACAACATTAGGGGTGCATGTTTCAATGTCATCCATTTTTGTATCGCTCGAGAGTCTTTGAGGGCAAGATTCTGCATTTTCTGGACGACACACTTCCTTAAAACCTGACTTTGAAGACATAGACCCAGTGTTATTGACAGTTGATGCATCAGGCATATCAACGTCAGCAATTTGAGATGCCTTCGCAACTGTATTCCTTGCTATGGCATTTGGTGCCTTCTCAAACGAACTTATTTGATGTCCATCAGCAATTACCCTACCTAAAAGCTTTTTAGAGTTTTTATCCATATTTTCCTCTGTTAACTCAGTATTGGACTGTGCTAGTTCACAGTTCATCTCACTGTTAGCATCCTGTGAGCTCTTGGCATCTACATTATCTGCTTTACTATTTGATATTTCTTCAGGAAAGGATACTGTACACTCAGCACCATTTGGACTAGCATGATTCTTTTCTGGTTGTGCCCCAATATTTTCGTGAGAAACAACTTTATCATGATTAGACTTGGAAGATACAAACTCATATTTGCTCTTCAGCGATCTATTAGCTGCTTTATTTGAAGTATTCAGAAACCTCTTGGCACTGGCATTCTTCACTTTAGAAGTTGGTGCTTCCTGGGGAAATGTTCCACATTCATCAGTGATTACAGTAACTTGGATCTCTTTAGGGATTGCTTCCAAATTTTGATGAGAAACCACATTTTTAGAATCTGTGTTGGGAGCTACAGCTTCAGTTTTGTTAACCTGTGGCACATCACTCATCTCAGTGTTCCCGTTTTGAAGAGAGAAACCACAAATTCTTTTTTCAACTTCAGAATTGGAAGAAGAGCTTGCAGCAAAATCTTTCTCAGACCTTGCCTCATATAGGGCCAGTGGATTTTCTCTCAGCAATTTCCTACCATCAGTGGAGCTTTCAGGAAGTTTTTGTTCTTCAACAGGCCTTACAAGCTTCAAAGAAGTCCTCCTATAGCTCAATAGGTTGCTTTTAAATGAGACAGACTTTTCCTTCTCTGTGAGAATCACAGGTTGAGTGGAATTTCTACTCAGACCAGAAATATTAGCTGCTTCAGATGCACTTTCCTTGCTTGAAAAAGGACTATTTGTAGTGCCAGTTGCTGAGCTTCCATTTGATGGTTTCGGACTAATTGAAGAAAGCATATTTGTCCTCTGTGCAAGTACACCACCTGATTTATTCATTTTCTTCACTACTTCATCGTCTCTCAGGCTTTCAGCATCAGTAAGGTCAGTAATTTTGTGATGACTTTGCCTTGATGGAGAGATATTAAACTCAACCCTCGTGGTGATTCTCTCAAAACTTTGTGGTGATGCTGTTGCCGATTTTAAATTAGCTTCCAGCGACATTGACTTCTGGGAACGTTTTCTGGAGTAACATGAGATCTGGGTATTCTTTGATGCTGCATTGCCTGTTAATCTCAAATTAGCCTCACATAAGGTTAGCTTTCGTTCAGCATTTGACTGATGAACTGCCTTATGAAGATCAGGTGTAGATCCACCATCCTTGAGTACCTTTCCACTCGTATCTGATAACTGTAATGTTTTCTCTGAGAAATTTTCTTTAGAAGGGGCTGACCAAAGAACATTATTCGCATTGTTTTGATTGGCGCTATCCAGACAATTGCCATCAATGTTCTCTGTGTTGTCCACTAGCATAGCAGGCATCGTTGTCAATTGATGCACATGATGATCAGCATAAACTGTGCTCCCACCTATGTTGGGAGTACTACACCCACCAGGACTAACGCCAAGTGCCTTTTTAACATCATCTGTAGCTTCATCTCTGTTGATCTGATCTTTAGGAACCTTTTCCTTGCCATTGAGGATAAGAGAATGATCAGCAGATTCATGGGCATCAGGATCAGAAGAAATTGTCAAACCAGTTGTCTTTGGAGCATTTCGTCTGTCAGATTTAATATTGAGTGATCTTTTGCTTGAACCTCCTGCTTTCTTGATCTGCTCTGGAGTGCTAAGTTGTCCTCCTGCAGCAATTCCTTCATTACCAGAGGAGATAGTAGGACCTTGAGTGGGTGCTTGGATACCAGGATCAACCAAAGTTGTCATTATAATCTCTGTAGCATGTGTGCTTCTAGTCACACATTTACTAGCGGATGAGCTTCTACCAGCTTCTTCTTCATCTTCAGAGTCCTTAACTTGTGACATCATTATCTCTAATTCCCAACCGCTGAATAAAGGAAATGATAAAAGTAAGTCTCCAAGAACATTTTTACATGTATACTTGTGATAAGAAAATACAAGACATGACAAAGAATACTGAGGAATAAACGATTGTGGCACCAAAAAGAGACATAAACATCAAAGGGACTTAGGGACAAAATGTGGTGTTATGTTACTTACCTTTTTGTATAATCATCAACTGGAAGAATTTTCCATGCCATTAAGCTGCAGAAGAAAACATATGTGAGATTTCAACTAAAAGTAATCATGCATGCTTCAGTAACATTTTAGGTAGGTAGTTAAATGCACATACCAATCTTCCAGCCATTGATGATTAACCAGATTGATCTTTACCCGTTTAGCAAGTTCATACTTCTCACCTAGCACAGTTTAGAAAAGGTGGTGAATTGCATTCAAATACTAGCATAATTGATTGAATGTATAAAGGAAAATAAAATCAGGGCCCTAATTCCAGGAAACCATTAAGAGGTGTGCATTGATTATGCAAACTAACCCAGCAAAGGAAATCAAAATGCAATATGGTCCATACATTCAACAGCCAATAGCCAAGGTAAATCCATAAGCTTGCACTCAACACCTTTGTACAAAATGTATAAATGAACCTGAAATTTATAGCTAGCAATATTCTAACTTATACACACACATTCCAAAACTCTAAGAAGAAAAACTAAAAGATGAAATAAATTATAAATCAAATGCTAAATCAACACATATATTCATGGTCATGTGACTATAAATGATAAATCCTGGGAAAAAAGAAGATGAAGTAGAACAGTAACTGCAACATAAGTCCAGCAAAACTATGGAGGAAACAGTATACCTTCAAATTTGTAGCAAACGAGATGGGTGACTTTGTGCGCTATTAAAGGCTTGGAGAACTGTGCTCCCATTAAAGTAACCATTTTCTACATTTAACAGCAAAATGTGTGGTTAAAAGGTATGTGATGTGGAGAAGAAAAAAATTAAAAAAATGTGGTATTCAGAGTTGAATGGGAGATAAAAATCTAGTTCCTACTACAAAGGAGTATTAAAGCAACTGGTTCATGCGTGTCCACTTAATAACTGAGTTGTAATTCAGCAGAAAATTTGACATGAAACATGCTCGATGGCAATAAATTGAGTTTAGCACTGTAGTAGCAATAAGCTCTCTATACAATGGGACCAAGACTCAACATATTATATCATCTCTCACCATAGTTATTAAGGCGGTAAGGCAAGGCGAGGTGTCCGAGGACTACCTTACTTTTTAAGCGGTAAGGCGTAAGGCAAGGCGACACCTTACAAAACTAAAAATATATATAGTTTGCAATAGCACATTTAAAATTCAGTCTAACAACATATTAAAAAGCACGATTCAATGGATCATCTATATAAGTCCAGTACAACAGCTCATTTAAAGTCCACCAAGTTATTTTTTCCTCTCTAAACCCTAACCCTAGCAGCTCTCCCACTCCACTCCTCTCAGCCGCCGCCTCTTCCCCTCTTCCCCCTTCTCACATCTTCCCTCTACACTCTTCTCCCCTATTCCTCGCAGCGCCGCGCACAGCTCGCTCCCGATCTGCACCGTGCCTCGCCTGTCCACGTCGCTCGCCCAATTCGCCGCCTCTCAAGTTGTGACTGGGTTTTGTGGGTCGCGTGTGGCAAGAAGAAAGGCCAAGGAGGCGGGACGTCTTGCCACTCCCGCGACACCTTAATAACTCTCTCACAACCTACTTTAGGAAAAGTTAAGTGACCCAATCAACAATACTGTTCTATATGTACAGCTGCATGAAACATAGACCTCTACAGTCGTAGGTTTGAGGAAAAGCAGAAATGTTTACCATTATGTCTTCTCGCCCGTTCTTTTGGTAGCCTGTCAAGCAAATGCACAGAGATTCACTACCCGGTATGCCATTAAAATCTCTCACTGGCCTATATAGTACCTGTCAAGTCGAAAACAAGCAGCTTCACATTGCCAAACTAGTCAAGAGAAAACACAAGGGCACCACATAGCTAAATACAGGGCTTCCATTAAACAATGAATTTGCGTAGCTTCTTAAAAAAGGAAAAAAATTCGTTTTTTCTGCGGGTAAAAAAATGAAAGCATTGTTAATGGAAATAGCGGTTTACTGTTCAAAAAATGGAAAGCGTGGTACCACTCAAAAGCACATTCTCTTTTTCAGGTTAATTGCATGATAGATGGAAATACTGAAGTGAAACTGACCCGGTCAGCATCAGCCACCTCCCCAAGGTCCAAGCTATCGTCCACCCAGAGCTCAGATACGACCTTCTTCCCATCCTTGCGCGCCGCCACGCAAACTGGGTCATCCTAGAGAAACACCGGAGCAGGTTAGGTCACAGGAAAAATCCCGACGCCGAAGCCACCAAACAAAGCGCATGTAAATCGGGGGACCCAACTCACGTATAGGAGGCCGCAGATAACTAGATGTGTGCAGTCCGCGCCGTAACCCCCGGCGTCTGCGCCGCCGCGCCGCACCATCTCCGAACGATACTGCAGGCACGAAGCGGAGCGAGTGATATAAAGCCCAATCGCGGCAGATTAGCACGGATCCGACATGGATGGAGTCGCCGAGAAACGAGGCGAAACGAGGTCGATGGATGGGGAGGCCAACGGGAGGGGGGCTCACTTGGGACTCGGAGACGGGGTCGAAACCAACGAGCGCGAAGCGGACTCCGGCGAAGAGGCGCCCATCATCGGCGGCGGCGTCTTCTTCGGCGTCGTGGGGGAGCATGGCGATTGGTCCGACGGATCGGAGGAGGGATTAGGGTTGGGGAATTTGGGGGTAGAATGTTTGAAGCGGGGAACCGAAATACTCACTATACTGGAATAGAAATATATAGAATCAGAATGGGAGGGAAAACTTTTTTTTGCGCGCGCGGTTTTGCCGTGTGCTGCTTCCGATTTGGAAGGCCCATGGGCTGTGAAGTCCAAGACAACATGATGAACCTTTTTACACGTGTGTTTTTGTTAAAAAAAAAATTAGCAACCACACAAGACAGTGGGGTATGTAATAATTAAATCAAAAAAAATTACAAGATTACAGTTCTGAGAGATTATGATCAGGGTGAAAATAAAACACTCCAACACGAACCAGCAAATCCAACTCCCGACCCAAGGACAACACTAACATTAAGTCCGTCGTCGCTAGGCGAGCAGGAGAGACATCCACGCTCCCCAAACCTAATTCTAAAAGAGAGTAGCAAAGGAGAGCAGCAAGACCTTCAGGATGACGTCTCTAGAGAGATCACAATACTAAAACACGTCGATATTATCCATCTAAGAACCTTAGACTAGGTTTTTACCGAAGAGTCTCGCGAGGGGAAAAGATGATAGCTACTTGATAAAGCCTCAAGAGAGAAACATGACACCCCAAAACATCATCAATTTGTATAGAAAGATTGAACACTCAATATGCATACTACTCTATACCAAAGTATCGCTCGCTGCTAATGCAAAGCTGTGCATCACATCATTCATGTCTGTACACCGAGGAGAGCTTAATTTGCTTGTTGAGCTCTCTCTCTCTCACACAGAGATGTTCCCAAGTTTATTTTTAAACATGAAGCTTTTGGCAATGTCGTTAGACTAGTTGAGAAATTAGCTTATTTCGACAGTATTGTTGAAACAAGGAAAAAAGAATAAACTAGCATGCTCAGTTCAAAAACTAATAGATATTAATGCTGAAAGTGCATCTTGATACATCTAGCTCCTAATTTGTTAGTCCTGAAAGTTTGAACTAGCAAGTTTAGTTGAGAATTTTTTAGATTGCCTATTCAGTCCCCTCCAGACAATTTCAAATGCTGCATTGCTCAAAGCGTTACATTGATAAAACATTCTGCTTGAAAAAAAAAAGGTAAACGGTGTGGACAAGCGGATGAGAATGGATTGCGTGTGAAATTCCTATCCTCTCTTGGATCCTATTTCTGACGGCAATAGCTCAGGGATGCCATTCCTTCATTGCTCCAAAAACCATCATGGAATCTAATCTACCACACTTGCTGCCATATCAAAATCACTCGGAAGATTGAATCAATATTACCTCCGCTAGCAAATTCTTCATCAGTTCTGACCCAAAGTAAAAACACTTTAACTATTAGTTCGAAAGCGAGATCATAAGATATTGCACAATACTTTAGAATCTGAACGTAATTATGTAACTTTTATACATAATTTGATCATGAAAAAATATTGTTAGTTAAACCTTAGTCAAAACTGACAAGTAGTATTACAATATGTTACAGACACCGCAAACATATAGTACAATATTGATTGAGTAAAACCTGCAACGATGACTGCTAGTATGATTTGAGGAAAATGAATCCCAGAAAAAATACGATGCAGATCTACGACACACCAGCCTGTAACTGTTGCACATTGGGCGGCCAGTGGCAATCCGATCAGCTAAGGTGCCTCCTCACCAAACTGCAAATGTACAAATTTGTTTTCTGGCAACTTAGGCCAGGGTTGGGCTTCAACAATTTGCTCCTTGCCATCTCCCTCACATCCAATATACATACATATTTATATAGGGAAAGCAACATACAGACACGACCCAGGATCAGAGGAGCACATGATCACAAGCTATTCAGACCCAAATCAAATGGAGCTCTTTTTACCAGCAGGGCTACCAGTAACAGCTTGTTGGAAGAACCAAGAAAAGATTCTAATGAATGGTTAATAGTCAACCAATATTAAATTAGTTGCCAAAATCAAATGACACATTAAAAATGCATTGTATTTTAAACTATCCATACATTGAGTAACGTGTTTGGGGTTGTATAATCTTTTTAACTGTTTATAATTGAAGGAATGACAATAGCAGAGAAAAATGTCAGTTCAATAAAAGGCTGCATCTTTAGGAAAACAATTTAGCGATGTGACCGACAACGCCACCAACAAAGGAGTTGAAGCATGATGAGCAGCATGTTCTCGTGAGAAATGCCAGAAATGCCAGTTCCTAGCCATCACAGGCATGGTTACAATGGCTAGGAAGAGGGACAGGCATAGTGACAACCATATCCCCATTGTATGGGGTCCTAGACAATGCTAATATAGTGTGTGTTGCTCTCCATGCTATATTCTTAAAATCAGATTGATCTGAAACATGCAATGAAGATAGGTTAGGAAGTTAACTAGACATAATCTACTTTGCATTCAGTTTAGGCACCATGATCAAACACCCTCACACTATCAGGCACCATATAAAACAAGCAAAATTCCCAACTATCAGTGGCTCAACACTACTACCAACCATAAGCCCAAAAGGCGGTTAGTCGGTTACTTCAGAACATGATGACATAGGCTTCCAGGCCAGCATATACAGCAGTAGAAAAAGGAAGAGTGTTGTGCTGTAGCCACATTTTGTTTTTAACTATGTGTTGATACAATTGACTAATTGAGTGACCTAAAATAACTCAAAATGAACATTTTTCTGGCAAACCATTATTTACACTAGAGCACAAATGTAAGCTACAAGTCCTTCAGAAGAACATGCTAATACTGGTAGTCAATAAATAGTGAAGGGGGCAAAGCAAACTACTCCATCCAAATGCTATTTATCACTAACTGGTTATAGAGTATATATACAAATGTGTAGGAAAATTGATATTTTTTAGAGAGGCAAATTAATATACTAAAACAACTATCTGTGCAAATATGTGTACATACCCATACCTAATGGGGACAGAGAACAGATTTGTTTGAGGTTCCTCTTAACAATAAGAATCAGCTTAGCCTTAGCACCATCTGTCTGTTGGAAATTGCTTCCATCCCCATAGGCGCACTCAATAAGACCATTGACAGGCTGAACAAAAGGTGAGCTACTCTGCTAGTTCTGCATAGAATTATCCCTGGAACATGATGGATTCACTTCGGTTGGAGTGCACGTGCTCCGTTGGTTTTGCTCAGTCTCTGGTATGGTCCTATTACGCTGGATGGGATTCTACCACACATTAGTTGCAACCCTTGGCCTAAATAGAAGGATACGAATACGTCGGTTAAAGGCACGCCTCCTGTCGAGAGTGGCATGCCTTCCAGTAGGAGTTGTTGATACAACATCTGCTAAAACTTGTGACTCTTCTCGCTTGTCTTCCTTAGGGGTTTCTCTTGGAGAGAGATTTAGATCAAATCCTTGTAGAAAAGGTTGGGTGTTGATTGGCTGTGGTCTCTGGAACACTCCACTCGATGTAGCTAAGCCAAATGGTCCAGAACTGCTATTGGCATGGTTGCTATTACTTTCTTTGCAGTGAACCACCCTATCCTGTGTTTATGCATTAGAAGGTCCCTCCCCACCGGACCTACACCCTCCGCAATACCAGTTTCCTTCTGGTACTTGTCTTCCTAGACCAACACAATAGGTATGTGCTGAGGAATCACAAATATCACATAGTAGCATGAGATTGTCGTCGCCACTATGATTGCACTCTATGCATACAACATTTTCATAAGGATGTAACCAACATCTCAATTCTTCTTCTATGGGCTAATATACCTGTTCAGAAAAGGAAAATGATACAACTGCATTTTGAGATTCAGTGGAAGAGACCAACACGGCAATATGCAACTGCCCAAACCACATAAACTTCCCATTATTGGATGAAAGTATTCCTAAGGCTAAGCTAACCATCACGGGTTTCAGTTGGCGCGATAACAATGAAAAGAGTTTCTATAAGTTGTTCATGAGACCTTAATGTGAAAGGTAATTAAGTCTTCAGCATGTGTGGCATTATTGAACCAGATTTAGAATAGCAAACTAAAAGTTATGAATCTGTCATCCCTAAACTCACACTACAATGGTGAATAACAGCCAAATGTCAGAGCATACAATGACGAAGCCATATCTCACGTACTCACTAATTCACTAATTAGAGTGCATTGAAACATAGATGAGTTTCTATATAAGTGCCATCAAAATATAAGACGTGCGAGTAACGGATAACAGTTCTGAGACCCTACAGATATTTAATTCAACAACGACAAGACAAGGAAACCGTTGCCTGATCACGTTTTTCTACCCTAATGACAGATTTCCTTGATGCCAACCCTAGATCTGCCATTGATGACTTGGTAATTGTTGTGAATCATCGTTTGCACAATGGGCACCTTGACTCCACCTTTGACCACTCCATGATACATGAGAAGTAGAAGTAATGTGAGCAGCAATTAAGCACACCCTGTATTGTAGTTCTCTGCTCTTCGAAAAGGCAAATCCTGCATGTCTGTTTCCAAGCCTCTTTTGGTTCTTTCCCCTTCTCCCCCACCCTCACTTTAAGAAAGGTCCATCATGGCAGGGTCGTAAGCAACTGCGGTGTTGTCTCTAGAGGCCTAAAGAACCCTAGATCCTTCAGTTCCTCCTCTGATATGACATAATCAAAATCTGATGATGATTCCGACCCAGATCCCCGCTTCCTCCTTCCCTTCTTTCCCTTGGTCCTGGATTGCTCGGTGGCTGGCGCTTCCTTCTCAGCTGGTTCTTCATCAGATGTGACAAATTCAAAATCGGATGTATCTGATTCGACTGTCGGCCATGTGATTGCCTCAACATCTGGCTCCGGTGTGTGATCCCTTGTGTTCCTACCAGCTTTGACCTTCTTCCTAGGCCAGCGATTCTCCTCCACCTGATCATCCTTGACAATAAAATCCACATCTTCTTCATCGTTGTCTTCATAGTCATCGACCACCCATCGCTTTCTCCACCGACGTGCGGAGGTGACCTTCCTAGCCTTCCCCTTGGAAACCCTAGAACCTTTCCTCTTCTTCTTACAATGCTAGTGTCCGACTGGTGGCTTGCGCTTAGACACGCGGTTGTTTGTGGCAGCCTTTCTGGCCCGAATCGGGGCAAAATCGCCCGAATCCTCGTCGTCTTCTTCAAGCTCGTGGGATTCCTCCTCTTGTTCGTCGTCCTCGTCTTCGTCCATGTCCGGATCGAAGTCATCGTCGTCCTCCTCCTCCTCATAGTCATCATCATCATCGGTCCTCCAACGGTGAGATCCCGGCGGCTTCCGCTTAGGGCGTGGCGTGTGGAGGTCATCTTTGTCTTGGAGGTCCTCCAGTTGGTCCCATCGAAATCCACGTCAGATTCATCGTCTGGGTCTGGTTGAAGGGCATCGCCCTCCTGGTCGTCGTCGTCGGAGGCTTTGGCAGAGGCGTAGTCTTCATAGTTATCATCGTCGTCCTCTTCATCGTCGTCTGCCACATACTCCTCATTGTTGTCTTGGTCGTGCAGGACGACCCTGCCCATCCCTGCACAAGGCAGGAATTGGAATCAGGCCGTCGCGGCAGCAACCGAAACGTAGCAAGCAAATCGAAGTCCGGCAGGCCGGACTAGGCAAATTGCTTGCGAAAAAAAATCCGTTTTGTGGGGTGCTACTTGGGAGCAGAGCACGAGAATTGAGGTGAAACAAACAAACAAACAAAAGGCTTTGGCTCCTCTTGGCTATGGCTATGGCTATGGCGACGATTATATGGCAGTAAAGCAATCCCAAACAAAAAGAGAGAGACAGAGAGGAAGTGTGTTTTACTGGAGTGGTAAAATAGGCAAGGCAAGGGTTGGGTTGGGCGGGGAGGAGGAGGAAGACGGCGGGCGAGGGGATGGATGCAACGGTGACGCGAGGAAGAAAGGAAATGCATCGGTTTCTCTCTCACTGCTAATTTGGTACTGGGACTGTCAAAAAAACGGATTTTTATTACGAGTAGGTTTTTAACATTTGGAATTGGATCTTGATGTCTTGGACGGTTCTTGTCCTGTGCTAGCTACTAGTAGTAGCCAACAATGGATGTCCTCCGTTCCATTCTGGATATAGGATTATCAACGAGTCAACGCATATTGGCATAAAGTTTTTGTCTTGATTTCTCTCGTTCTCATTCACATTTATTAGGAATCATCCCAAATGCCCAATCTCTTTATACTTTGTCTTCGTTTAGATTTTTTATAGTCGAACTTTCACAGCTTTAATTAAGTTTAATAAAAATGTATTAGCATATATAGTATAAAATAAATAAACTAGATATATTTTGTGTTGCATTCAATTAAACTAATTCGAAATTATAATTAATTATTGGTACAGTTGTTTACAAAATGGATGAATGTCAGAAAAGTAAAAAAAAAACAGCTTACAATATAAAATAAAAGAGTGCCATTTTTTCAGAGTTATTAAACTCCGCAAATCCCCATACGTCTGTTAATGAACAAAGTCCAGTAGGGGCAGTGACAACACAAGTTGTAATCTAGAGTCTCTCCGTTTACTTACACCACTGCTTCAGTCGTTGACAATATATTTGTCACTTATGATAGTTTTTTATTACACGGTACCATGATGCGTGCAGCCTAATCGGATGTTACCGATCAGCGTTTCGAATGTGCCCTTTAGACCTTTTTCAATAAAAAGTGAAAAACTCACTGTTCTATCTATTATATATCATAAGGTGTTTAACTTTTTTTTATAATTCAAACTTCTCTAATTGTAATCAATTTTTTTTTATAAAAATGCACCAACAGTTACAACATAAAATTGATTTTATTAATTTTTACATGAAATATGTCTTAACATAATATTTATTTCATGATATGGATGTTAATATGTTTACCATCTACTACATTTGGGAATTGGGATGGTCAAAGGAAATTGCGAATTAGTGAATAGAGAGTACGAGTGTATAATAATAAGAATAAAAAAAGCAAAAAACGGAATGAATTTTAATATTGATCATGAAATTAGGCAGAAAATGCAAGCAGTCTGTAAAGTGCAAGCACATTAGCTGTATTTTGCAGCAAACACCCTAAACTGCATGGAAATGAATATTACGCCCCTCATTTCGCCAGCTACAGCTACTCCAGTTATTACGACTCCCTGTCATCCTCCTCGCCCCCGCCCTCGCCGTCGCCGTGTGTGTGCGCCCCGCCCAAATCCCAATTCGTGGCCTCCACGTTGATCCCAGCTGCACCGGCCGCGCCCAGTCTCAGATCCAAATCTGACTGCACCCTGTCCTTCTCGGCGCCTGAAATGCTGCCCTGCCCTTTCTCTCTAGGCGCTAGGTAGGTAGGTAGGTAGGTAAGCGGCCGTCATGGCGAGCGCCGGCAAGGAGAGGCGGTTGCCGCCGTCGCTGCCCCTGGCCACCCTCATCGGCCGCGAGCTCCGCGCCGGAGGCTCCGAGCGTCCCACCCTGCGCTACGGCCACGCTGGATTCGCC
>KE372913.1:794399-805707 GCA_000418225.1 Zizania latifolia
GCCCATCATAAAAGTGCGCGTAAATTTTTTACGTCAATAGTAATCATTGCTCGTAATGATTACTACCGGCGTAAAAATTTTACAATCGCTTTTTGTGATGGGTCATAAAAGTTTTACGGCCCTCTCGCGCTGAATAATAAACAGCGCACCTCGCGCTGTATAACGCTACTGTGTGTGTGTGTATATATATATATATATGTATGTATTAGTAGCATCAAATTTATGTCACTTTTTTCTCTTGCATTCCTGTGTTAATATTTTTAAGAAAAAATAGCATTGATATATTGGTGAGAAATTTCAAACAAATATTCATGCCATATTCAAAAATTTGTCATACATATAGTAAACATCACAACAACCAAAGGGTAATATTGTCTATATTCCCCCACTCCTCTCTTTCAGCATTTGTGGAGCTGCTGATATAACTACCCAAACACTTTTAGGCCACCTCCATATCCCATAGGATCTAGATCCTAGAGAATTTAGATCTAGGATTTAGTATCTGAAGCTCTATCAAACGGGGCCTAAGAGAGCTTGCTGAGGAAGTTACTAGTATACATACATTGTATTACATAACTCTACGATTCACCAGAATTTCATCCTAACACCACAAAACTGAGCAATACCAGCAACCATGCATAGAGTAAAGGAGTATACTAACAAAATCATGAAGGCAGTGCGCGAAGAGGCAGAAAGTGTGTTAACTGAGAGATTTATTACACCAGTTAGGATATTTGCCTGTAAGAGAAAAGTTAAATGTCACTCCCTTCATACAGACTACAAATAATAAGTGGCAAGTCAACTAGAAATTCAAAATCAGGCTCCATTAGTTGAACATTTCCATTTTGGGAAATTATTTTATAAAAAGGACAAATGCTCTTACCAGAAGGAACGAACCGAGCATATTTTGATTGAATGCATCTTCAAGGACCAAGTTCTTTTCATATGAAATAAACCCCGCTAGTGTGAGAATAGATATAACCTGTTAAAATATAGTCAGCACCAACAGGAAACCTGAACAGAAAGGCTTAGCAGTATTATACCTAGTAATGGTAGAACCAAGAAACTAACAGGCTTCATGGTTGCTATTTGCTAAACTCTTAGGGGGAAAAACTCTATGTAAGTAACAACGGAACTACGTTAGTTGTGAAATTTGTTAATCTCACCACATGGTTCTAGTGATAAATAAATGTTGCTCCCCAGTCATCAAAGAACGAAACCAGCTAGTGGAGCAATGAATATAACAGATGGAACTGAATTTTTGAACCATGTTTGTGTATTTTAGATTGAGTTAAAACTATTCCATTCATTTAATAACATGAAAGCATGCACAATAAGATTATGCATACAAATTTTTTTACTGAAAATGGCACTGCTATTGCCTTTCTGGGGCCATTATAGGTTACTTTGAGAGTTTGAGGTACTATCAGTTTCAAACTTCAAGTGCATATTATTCTTGTCCTTGATTCATGATGATGTAGTGTGTTAACTATTTAACTGTTAACCAATGCTGAAAATGATACAAATAACTAATTCTCCAAATGGCAAAGAGGGGCTAATTGGGCAATATGGACATTCAAATCTGGCAATGTATGCATATTATAAACTTTGTAAAAGCAAGAAAGCAAAAAACAATACCTGAAAATTCTGTCCAAAAACTAACATGACATAAGCAAAGTTGCACTGCAAAATGAAACGTGCAAGTTATCTTTCAATCCAATGCACAAACTAAGCTGGGTGTTATTTGTCCTAATTACCAAAGACTTGAGTACAAAAATAATGATATCGGTAACAATATCTTCTCTTTCACTAAAAAGAAGGCCTCAATGGTACACAGTTTTAGAAGCTCTTAGAGTCAATTTATGATTGAATCTAAGGGGACGAAGCAGAAAATTCAATCTTTATTAGCAACTTCAGACTAAAAAGAATGGCCTTGTGCCTGTTAGAAGTGCAAGCCTTAATAATTTCTTAAACTTCTTAGAAATGTGGTACCTCCTCGAGAACCGTGAAATCACTTAACTTAAAATTGAGTCTACTTATATTAAAGTAAGTAGGTGTTAGTCTAGTACCGTACCCCTTACTATCTTAGCCCTCCTTTGCGCCCCACTCAAAAAAAAAAAAGAGCGCTATAGCAGCGGGAATCGAACTCGGCAACAGGGCTCTCTAAATCGGGGATTCACTGAGACAAACAACTGGCAAACTGCTTTTAAAGGGAAGGGAGATAGACTTTGTATTTCTTTTGTTTAGGCGAAATTCCTAACTAAAAAAACAAAATCAATATTCTATATATATAAAATGAACCATCTAGACGAGATGTTCCTATCCCTAAAAAAGAAAAAATGGATTACCAAGGAATAGTATAGTATTTGTGGATTTAGTGTAGACTTTTAAAAAATATGAAGTCAATGAATATCCTACCATTCGTCGAGAAACTCTTTCAACATAGCTGTCAAGAATGATTGCCAAAATCCTGTAACATGGCATGGGAGGAAATGTTAATAATGAAGAAAGATTATAAGTGGACATAATGCACACCAAAATTGTTTCTTACCAAAAAGATGCAGCAAGAACCCAAACTTTTATCACTTGAGTTCTCCTACTCTTGCCTTTCGAACTACTGTCAAAGAAAAGGTAGTAACCCAGAGAAACACCAAGCAGGTGCATACCCCAATATCCTGTTAAACTGAAGGAATCAATCAGATTGCATCACATTGCAATAGTTGTTTTTAATGAGATGCACACTGTTAGGAACAGGACATCTAGATTGGTCTAAGGGTGGTCAGAGAGGGGAATAAACACCAGGGTGATTGCGGAGAGGATAGCGAAGGTACCCACGCTCGCCTCGTGTGCACGGTTGGGTTCTTCCCCAGCCACAACACGAAGGCTCTGAACACACCTAGGATACTAAATTGATCTTTATTGCGCCTCTTCCTGGTACATAGCTATGATATTTATATGTCCCTTTACTCCTGGGCCTAATACAACTCTTTATTGGTACGGCTCCTAAACAGATCACACAATCCTAATCTTAACGCGCTTCAAATTCTTCAAATTCCTAACAGATCACACAATCATAATCCTAACACCCTTCAAAAAAAACACAACTCCCTAATTTTAGCCTAAACTGCTTATCCTAATCACATTATTTTCAAATATCACATCCCCTATTCCTTCTGTGATAAATCCTTCCAAATCTAGAGTCCATAACACACACAAAACAATGACATTCAGGTGAAAAGGATAAAAATACTACAGGCAATCAGCATATTAAATTTCAGCAAGGCGATAAAAAAGTGTATAATAAACATGAGATCTTAAGAAATAAAAAAAGTAAATAAGAATAAAAAAGGTTAGCTATATGTTGTGTCAACATCTTCATGTATACCTGCATGTATCCACCAGCAATTTCAGGAGGCTGGTTATTTTACCAGCACCTTAAGCAAACAAATAACAGGCAAATCATTTGCATAAATATACTTACCAAATATGCTATAAACGCCTTCCTTATTCTGGCTGATGATACCAGTGTTTCTTTCATTAGAAATGAGGTACTCATTCAACCCAGAGGAGAGCCACATTTGGAATCCTGAAAATAAACAAGAATTCACACTCTTGAAAGGGAAGATTGTAGCACGTTTTCTTTAAGCAAATTGTTAAGATGAATATTTAGTACCTGCAAGGACAACCAGACCAACTAATCCACAATATTTAGGATGAATCCGGATAATAGATGTAAGGATAGAAATTGCTGAAAGGGTGAAAAAGAAGTTCCAGTGGACGCCATATTCTCCTACATGAACCTAGAACATAACAAATAGAAGATACATCATACATCTTTAGGAAGACAGCAGTACAAATAGAAATTTTTAATACAGCATTTTGATTGTCTTGCACATTAAAAGTTGGTCTAGACATCAGTAATTGAATGAACTAAACATGCTCTAGAAACCAGTATATCTCATTTTGTGCAGTATGAATACATGTTTAGAACAAGAGGAAATAAGCATGTGATAATTGAAAATATTGGATGAGGAAAACGAAACATCAAGAATTGTGCATAATTACGAAGTTTAATGTCAATGCATATGGAAATCGTGGTGAATGCATAATTTAGGTAATTTTTCATTAAGAAAAATACCTGATAATCAACACCTGATGTTGACATAAGACGAGCAAAACCAAGAAATATTAGAGGACTTATAGATATCAGCGATGCATTCCAGCTCCTAAGGAACACATGAAGTTACATTATAAGACACAGTATAGTAAAGTAGTAGACTAGTGTCTACTGGCAGACATCTCAATCAGAATCTACTTCTATTATCCTGACAAAACTCAAATTTTCAAACAATCATGCCTGTCAAAGTCATTATACTTTTCAGCATGATATTATACAAATGCGGGATGAGTTCACGACTCATCAGTATAGTAACAGACAAAAAATGTTGATTCATAACAATAGGTCAGATAAATTTGAAGAAACCAAATGACGAGGGCTTAAAAAAGGCTTCACATACATTAAAGCAGAGCAGGCATAGAAATTTGATGAGTAATAAAGCTTTTATAGGTGAAAAGAGATGATCCAGTCATCTTATCTTCAACTGAACGCTATTGGTTTTCTCCCAATATAAAAAGATAAGATTTGGATGGAAATCGGTATAATTTATCTTCAGTGCACCAACTTTGAAATAGCTTAGCTCAGCACACCACATAAATATTTTTATAGATATCTCAAAACTAGTGAATTTAACTGGTTTTGTAGCTGGACTTTCTAGTCTCCTTAAACTAAAAGCTCCTACTTTCAGTAGATACAGTCGGCAGAATAAATATATGTTCTTCGTACTCGTACCATTTATAAAAATGTGACCTATGTAACCATGCTATTCTTTTTTACCTAAAGTTCCCACAGAAAAACAATCTCTAACCCCTCATGTAATAATTATTACCCAAGAAAAGTAAGATTCTCATCCATAAGATATAGAATCTAATCTCACACTGGATTTGTCCTTTAACTTCAGTTATCAAGAAGATCATTCTGATGGAAAACTGAGACACTCAGTTTTTTTAACCGAATGAGATTATACTGTACTTAAGGACTTACATTGTAGTAATGTTTCGTGCTTGTCTAGATACCAGTGCGTTAGCCACTACAAAAGATCCTACTCCAAGATCCATCTGTAGGACAATGAGGTAGATATCTTAAAATCATTGTCATTGTAAGAAAACACAGAAACTTCTGAATTTTCAAAAATAATGGAAAATACAAATATGCAATCTAAATCACAAGCACCACAACATAGACAAAATGGATGAACAATTTGCAGATGATACCTAGTTTTGCAAAAAACAAGTTCATGATTCATTGAAATACTTCTGGACAGAAAAGAACTACAGATAAACCAAAGAAAAAGACGAAAGATACAACTTACAATGCCATAACCATATGCTTCAGCCTTGGCATAACGTCTAGGGAAGATTTTGAAGTCCACCGCCAATATGCACAAGCATGTCACTAGAACCTTTAAAGCACCCCGTGACCATTAACTTTAATAGTGCTGTTGGATCTCTAGTACTGAGCAAGTATTAAATGAGTAATATTTTTTGTAATTGATCAACTTTTACGTACCACTGATACTCTGTACGATGATATATCTGCCCTGAGTAAAGGTAGCTGATTTAGTCCAGCTTTGAGATGAAATTGAGACCTAAGAGTACAGGAATGTATTAGTTCTAGAGCAGCATGGGCTTTGTTGCATGAAGGAAATAGGGTGGTGGATTCTATTGCAACAAATATTAGAGAGAATGTGCCAATAAAAATTGGTGTAAGAACTCATACCAGGTACCTTTTAAACATGGTGAGGATAGATATCAGGGTTACAAGAGAAAGTGCACAGGCATAAGTCCATTCAGCTAAAACCTGTTACAAACCAAGGAATAACCAAAAGATCACTCTTTAACTTTATTTTCTGTTAAAAGTGTTAAAGCTCATAATAACATTGGAAACAACTTGGCTAAAAGCTTATGCACTGTGTTGCAATGTTTGCTTCTCTAAATATTGTATGATTCATATAGTTGAACATTGCTACCGTGTAATCTCCAACTCTTATGAACGAATACTTACTGTGAAAATCAGAAGAACTGGCAATACAATAGTGAGGTAATCTAGAGCCAGTGCAGAGAAGTAATGCACAAAACCTTTATAACCAGGAAGGGCATCATCATTTTTCTTCACTGAATCCCTCCTGTTATTATCTAAAACGAGACAAAAATCAGGGAAGAAGCAACCACTTCTTGGATCTACAGTGTACATGGAAAATAAAATAAACCTGTGTGTATTTCCCGTAAACACAATTAAAGAAGCCTGTGTTATTGATCAGTGGTGTAAAAATTCAAAAAATCCATCAAGTTTGTGGAGGATAGCATGTCATCCATAATATCCGATAGGCCAGAATAACTAAAAGGTGGAGTAGAGAATGGCAAAATTTCCCACGATCGAGTTAAAAGCAGTCCCAAAAACTTTTTAACTCCGCAGTTTTGAATCTCACAATGACAAAACTGATCCAAATTCTAAATATGCAGAAATGCAGCATACTGGTAATTTTATATCCCACTTTTAATGAAAGCTCACTCGTCTATTTCTTGTACAAATCGATCAACTAAACATTACACTAAAATATCAAATGTGTTAAAAATCCAAGAATCTCTAATGAACTGACCTCCGCAGCTCCACTTCCTTAGAACGACCACCGCCTGCACGCCAAAAACCAGGTCAAACCACAACTCCAGTCTCCAGGGAACCTACCTCCGCGGGGGGTAACTAATCAAATCAACTCACCGGCACGATGGTGGAGAGCGCCGCGATCTCCAGCAGGGATGACCCCGTCAAGTTGCTGACGAATCTGCGCGAGGAAGAGGAGTAGAACAATTCAGCGCCGTACCAGCGAGGGGGTAGGGGGCTGCCGAGGAGGGACCGCGGTCCAGGGTTTGGGATTTGGGGACTCACTGCTCCTTGAGAAGCTTGTGCGTGTTCAGGGGCTTGTCGAGGAGGCCCTCCATTTCTGGCGCTCGGGTGGCGGTGGTCGCGACCGGCGGCGACCGGGAGCGGAGGGGGGATCTGAACTGCGCGCGCGCGTGGGACGAAGGGAACGCGAGACGCCGAGACGACAGAAACCAACAAGTAAAACTGCATATACTATGTACTCCTTTAAATACTATATATATAGTATTATACTTTCTTACAATAAAACTAATAAAGTATAATGCTATATATATATGTCATATCTTCAATCAAATTGCTATGAATTTTTTTTTGAAAATTTTAAATAATTAGTTAAGAATTATAAAAATTAGTCTTGATACATTTTTAGCTCCACCCCATGCTCAGCCATATTGACTCAATGTTTTGTTATGAAACGTTAAATTAATATTCGTTGGTAAGAAACACTAGGACAACGCCACAATACGCTGGAGGAGGATTGCAATTTTGCAGGACACGAGGACTGGCTTTCTTGCGCGCCTCACAATTAGGATATTCATGCATGAGCATGATAATATGAATCTGAAACATATCAGGACTCAATGAGCAAAAGCTAGGTTTATTCCAACATCAGATAAATAGAATGAGCACATGACAAAATGTTCTACAGGTGCTTCTATACATACACGCGCTATATGCTTCATGACTTCTCCCAGGCTTCCCACCTAGCTCTTAACAAGGAGCAAGAATACAAAGAAATGAACTTGTACATCTCTGTACAGAACAACATCTATTCCTGTGGTATATATATATGGTACCTCTGCACAAAGGTCGGCGTCAGCTGACGCGTGTTATTATGTATCGGCCCTTCTCTAAGTCGTATATGATCTTCGTCTTGGGCTTCCTCCATCTTGCCAACCAAAGTGCTCCACCTAAAAGAAACACTCCCAGCAGAGCAGGCAGTAATCTACTTTTATGGGTTGATATACCAGTGCGTGGCGGCTCTAAAATTGTGTCTTTTATGTTCGAAATGAAAGCCCCCAGGGCCCATTCAACTTGAATGTCTCCAACCTGATTTGAATACTCAATCCTGCTTATAGAACAATGAAAACTAGCTAAGCATGTAAGATTGATGCAGAGTATATTTCAGTAAGGAAGATTGATGTGCATGTGCCCTGATATTCTTGCCTCTTGTCATCCAGTGGTACACCAAGACTGTCGTGCAATAGAGCAACAATATATGCTGACGAGAAGCAATAACGTGAAAAATCATCATCTGACTGATTAGGATACTTCTGCCGAAGAGTGGACAAGTCCTTGTTGCAAAATTGCTCTCCAGCAAGCACAAAATCAGATAGTGACGAAGATTGCTTCAGTCCAAAGAACTGGCAGAGATTTATGAGTTAGAGGTGTCCTAAGAAAAGGCAAACATGTACATGGAAAATGAGAAAGATGTAGATTAGAGGACCTTCGATGTGAAATAGAAATTTTCAGTTGCTAGGAAATGTCCACGAAGCTCAGGTACAAAAGTTGGTCCAAGGTGGCATTGTTGATACTGGCACTTTTCTGCGTTTAGGACATAAAATTTTATATGATAAAAGCAGAACTGAATTATAGCATACATTGCTAAATCGAGCTTCTCTCGGTCAGAACAAAGAAAAACTCTGAACAAAACATTCAAGCTGCAAAAGATATTAAATTTATGGATAGAACCTCATTTTTATTGATGTCGAGCAATTGAAGGATAACATCTCATTAACCATTATAATTTGCTTTTTTCAACTTACCATTTTGATTTTCAGCTCATGATGACAGCGAATTTTCATTTTCAGCTCAAGATGAGAGCAAGAATTTTTCCTCAGCTCATTTTATATTATGCTTAAGCACACAAAGAGTGAAAATAAAAGAAGAAATATGTTTGCAACTAAATAACCAGATAAAAATGCTTTTAGGGATTAACAAAAAAGGGAACATACATTCCCTACCTTTTCCTTTTTTCAGCAGTACCAAAGAAGAAGATCTGCACTCTGTAAAGTCTCCATCCCCGCTATCAACATATTGGTTCTCTAATTTTGAGCTTGAAACATTGCTCGATTTTGATATTACTTCTTCAATGCGAGAATATCCTTTAGGAGCACATGGATCAACAAGTGTAACATTTTTGGAGGAGTCTGTAACCACATGAATCACAATAAGACACTGTTCTGCACTTTATTACTTGCAGCCAAGTTGTTCCATAAGCTAATCAATGGAATTATAAAACAGAATTTGTATATCCAGACTGGTTTCGTTCACATTGTGTAATACGTTCTGCGAACAAGTATATAATAACAACCGTATAATGGTGGACATAAGTACATAAATTTTTTGACACTCAACCCAGCATTCATCAAACTAAAAATGTTACAACTGTTGCTTTGGACTACAGTCCAGGTATATTTGTATCATTGTAGCACACCAGAAATAGAATCGCTATAGTTAATACTAATTATTGACATTCTATTGGCTAAATAATATCAGGACAGCATATTTGGTTGCTGTGAAGAATATTCCCATTTCTGGGAATGTAGTGTTCCCTTGTCAATCAGATAGAATTACCTAGCTACCATTGCAAGGGATGCAAAAGTCTAGAACGGCTATCCTTTAGCATAGAAAGAATAAGTAAAAGAATACCTCTTGACCTCAATATTTCATGGAAGGAGTCTTGTGCTGCATTCTGCAAAGAAAATGGTTGAATCATATGAGTATATGACCAACATATCGTATCATTTTGCAAGAGTATCCATAAAGTGGAGGATTCAAATATTCAATGGATACAAATAGCTCACTTGTCCGAAGTTTAGAAAGCTGTTGCTATAGAGAGTATAAGTCGTATCACCAAAAGTAAAATTTCTTGACAGTTCAGGAGCAAGTACTTCATCAGAAACAAATGTCAGCTGAAACAACAGTGCAGCAATTGGATTAGTATAAATCACATTTTTTGGATATAAACAGAGCACTAATCTCCGTGTTGAAATTGATATTCATTGGTGGAATTTGGTACTAGCAGCACCGAAAGGTAAGTGGGTCTTTTCAGAATTAAAAACATCTTTAACTTTCTTAACAATCTAATTAGCATGCCTTAAGGTTTAAAAAAGATCAACGACCCAATATCAAAGGAAAGGAAAGGAAAGGCATCATCTGCATTCATCAGAGAACCTGTGCTGAGGCGCCCCCAAGTTCAATTATTCCAATGGTTTTGTGTGGATCCCCTCCAAGTGTGCCAAGAGCATAGTTTGCCGCAACCCAAGCATAGATGCCCTCATCAGAGCCTATAAGAGATGAACCAGCCAAAGTGAGCGTTGGCACTGACAACATTTGAGCTAATGATGCAATATCCACCATCCAAAATATTTTGCCTTTACTGATTCTCTGCCCAAATTACTTTATGTCACTGCTTTCTCTTTTGAATGGCCGGTTCAGTTTGTTGTTGTAACTCACTAAACCAAAATAAAAAACATATTGAAACCCAGTAAATATTTTTCAGGGGTCAATGCAACACTTCAACAGCAAAGAGATCTCCAGACCGAGCTACAGGGGCAACAATGGTAATACCCACTATTTATTTCAGCAATTCAATCACAAGAGCATACCCATCACGACAATAAATGAATAACAATTGGCGTTGTCTCAGCACCCCACTTTAGCATTTCCATGGAACATCGTCCAATTCATCACCAGATTCAAATACTAGTACCTCACCTAAATCGTATTCACAGCCCCCATCTACAATGCAACCAGCTACTGCCCATGGAACTACACTGGAATCACTTCGGCAGTACGAACTGGGAAGAAACCGACACTACCTGGGATCACCTCGGCCCATGGGTCCTCGAATCGGAATCCGGAAGCCCTGAGCACGTCCCTGCACGACGACAAAATGGCTTCCTGGACGCGCTCCTCCAGCAGTCGCAGCCCGGCGGTGGCCATGAGCCGCACCTCCGTCGCAGCGGCGCTCCCCGCGCCCCCCACCCTCTCCATGGAGAAATCAATCAGAGGACGCAGCGAATTTCCTGCGCGCGCAGGTTCGGCGGCGAACGAGGAGAGCCCCGGGGAGACGCGCATCACCGCCGAGCGCGCCAGATCCGGCCGCCCGTCGGGCCTCGTGGCGAAGACGTGGACCCGGGTTCCCGTGCTTCCCCCGTCTATGATGACTGCGAAGCGCGGGGAGGGGCCAGGCTGCGGCGGCGGGAAGAAGAGGTGGACGAGCGCGGAGACGAGGAGGGCGAGGAAAGCGGTGCCGAGGCAGATGCCGCAGAGGCGGCAGCGGCGGCGGCGGGGCTGAGGGGAGGG
>KE372913.1:818926-838073 GCA_000418225.1 Zizania latifolia
TGCGGCCTCGGAGCGGTCGCCGGAGCTAGGGCTCTGCGGCGGCGGCGAGGTCGCCATAGCGAATTCCGGGCGGCGGGTGGCAATTTCACACTCTTTTTTGGAGCAAGTTCGAAATTTCCCGTTGGCTGGCTGAAGCCTGAAAGCAAGCACTTGTTCTCAAATGCGGCCTAATTTAGGCCTCGTTCAACGTAACATCTAAGATTTAAGATTTTTTAAGCTAGGCAAATTTAGTTTCAATAAATCTTGAATTTGTAGCTATAGATTAATTTTTAAGCTATCTAGTTGTTTATTATAAACTAAAAATAAAATTGTAAATCACTTTATTTTAACATACAGAAACTTGGATCTCAAAATCGGTGTTATACCAACGAAATTGGTGCTATACCAACCAAACGGGCTGAAATATAAGGCCAAAAATTCTTATATTAAAGCTATAAATGGACTGAGGATATTTAATTGAACAAATTTATTTTTATTTTGAACTAAAATTAAAATTTTAAACCATTTTACTTCAAGATCCTCTCAAAGAAGCTGTAATAAGCACGGTACAACTTGCAAATGATCACCCAGATTCGCCAAATTGCCTCCCCGTCTGCCGATAGATCTCCGATGTGGTCTGTCCCATGCCCCAATTGACAGCCATGGGTACCCCACCCCATCCACCGAACTCTCACAAACAGCAGCATCTAACATTAAGCTCTTGTTTCTGCACTGATCTTCCCACCATCAGTACTGCCTGTTAATACGCCAGCTTTGCAGTCCAAGAGTTAGTGGACCATAAGACACAGTAGACGAGAAAACCATGCATTGCTCTGTAGTAGCAAACGGGCAGCAACAGATAAATTCTACTGACTTCCAATACATGGAACCAACGAGATTGCATAAAATATAAGCATATACCAAGTTTTGTTGCGAAAAAAGGGGGAGAATTAGGTTGAGTTTGGACGCAAGCCCTTCATTTTGTGCTGCAGATGAAAACAATTGGATGCAGAGCGCATTTATATTAAAAAAAGGTTTCATGGGCGGGGAGACAGGGAAATGCAACAGGTGTTGCCGTATTGTAGCATCATACAATGCCAGGTCAAACTTAATAATTAGAAAGGACAAAGTAAGTCGTGGAAGCACATTTTAACTTCAACGGTAATAAGGATGCGGTTGCCCGGTTCCAGGCACACCTGCTGGTCCCGGCTGATTTCCATGGTGAGGAGGCGGTCTCTGCTGCGAAGCATGCAATTCGTGTGGAGGAGCAGGAGCATACCCCCCATACTGCACCGGAGAAGAGTACATCTGACCTGGATATGCTCCTGGAGCTGGAGCATACCCAGAGTTGCCGGGATTCCAATTTGGCATTTGACCGTTTGTACTGTGGTTTTGAGCAGTGCCAGGTGGGCCATATGCGCCAGCCGCTTGCGGATTACCTTGCCACCCAGCAGATGTAGCTGGTACACCAGGCGGTTGTGGTACTGCTTGCATTCCTTGTGGGATTGTGTAATCCCTGCTCTTGTCACTATGTGCCTGAAGAACAGATACATGCATTTATGATTCATATATGGCAGGCAAATCTTACAAAAATGGAAGATTTTATTATGGCAGTAAATCATATCATCTGGACAGTTTCCATGCCCATGATACACTAAAGGAAATGCACACCTATTATACCTTTACATTGAGATCAGTATGACGAGAGTATGACAGGTGGAGCTTACAGTAACCACCATCGTAGATGCAATGACCTTCCAATGCTTCCTTCGCAACTGAAGCTGTAGTTACATCTGAATGACAATAAAATGAATGAGCCAGATTATGAAGAATTGTGTCTGAATTAAAAGCACATGGAATCATAAACAGGAGCAGGCACATGCTTATCATGCTACAGTTCAGGAAAAGCATGTTCACGCTGGTTAGTTTGCATAACTTTGCCTAAGGGGAATAGTGATCTAACAACGGCACATTTACAACTTTGGAGGGTTGGTCTGTTGAGTACAAGATCAAAATGAAAGCACTAGCTCGACACAGATCGTAATTACTTGATAATTCAAAATCTACATGATATGTTCCTAGGTTCATACCAGGGTACTGAATCAAAGCTTGTGTTCCACCATTCTTCTCAAAAATAGCAATTTTCTGGACTGTGCCAAACGCGGAGAACACCTGGAATTTATTAATCTTAGTCAACATAAATTAATAGTGCAACAACAATATATTTGAATAAGTGTTTCCCCAATTTTACTTACAGTATGGAGAACATCCACTGAAACAGCATATTGCATATTCTCAATTGAAGCAAGAAGAACATTGCCCTCAGCCTCCACTTTCCTTCCATCAGCACCAACAGCAGGCTGTCAAGGCACATCAAAAGGCAGTTGATGTAAATGAAGCAGTTTCATATCAATGGAAAACCAGACAATTAAAAGATTCAAATTTGGTGACCATCTCAAAAGTGCTACCTGTAACGTATCTATAGCAGATGAATTAACCGGAAGGTAAGGGTTGGTGTAATCCCTGCAAAATAAAAACAAAACGTTTTTAACAACTAAAAAGATACAGTCTTAAGTATTTTGATCTATAATTGCACAAACCTAAGTACCTAACAAGATAAGGAGCAGTGGCGAAAAAGGTGAATCCACTAACAAATGCAGACTTGTAGCTATGGGGCTGTTTGGTTTGTTCCCAAAAACAACCAGCACCAAAATTTGGCAAGGCAACAATCCAAACATTGCCACAAGTCCTCTTCCATACCAAAATTTGGTAATTCTAGAAAGTTCTTGCCCAAACATCACATAAAAGATTTGGCAAGGCATTGAACCAAACACATCATCCTCTACCCTACCAAAATTTGACACTACCAATATTTGGCATGGTTGAATTGGGCTACAAACCAAACAATCCCTATATCCTCATGGAAATGGAAGCTCCAGACAAACAGTCAGAGGTTAAAAAAATGAAAGTCAAGTACTAGTGTGAAGTACTAGCTGAATGCTCATGTGCTGCTATGGATTAACATGCTCTAAACTCATGAAAACTACTTTGTTTTAACCAACAATGAGGTTACAAATTCAAATATGTAAACTGGTGGTTGAGGGCCAATATTTTGCCAAATTTTCAAAGTAGCCACATCTGTAATTTAAGGTAGGAGGACTGGTGGGATATAAGATGTGCTATCACCAACACCAACTCCAAAGTTTATAGGATTATATAAAAAATGAATTCAATCTAGACGCCCCATGAAATGACCATTTCATTGCAGTAGAAACTCCTAGAATTCAGTGAGTTTTCATATCTTCCAGATCATATGAAGCGTTGGTTGTTGACAATTTGTGCCAGTCAGAAATGGGTTCACAACCTGATACAACAATTTGTGCCAGTCTGAGAAATGGGTTCACAACCTGTGAACCTGATATAATTTCCCTAATGAAATGGTGATGATACCTTTAACCTCAAAGCAGTTATGTGTTTGCCAATCCAAAAATTGACATTTCGTGATTTACCACTGTAAGGATTGCAATTCGCTGTTGTCACTACAAAGGTTGAGAAACACATCTACTGCCACTTTATAACACCATTTTACCTTTCTTCCTTGAGCTCATGATATTCACCATGGTTTAACGAACTCTGCAGACTACCCAAGCACTACAACTCCATCTCCGGCACCCAGCTTAGGCCTTCCCTTTGAATATCCTTACCCAACACCCATGTCACGTCCTACTCAGCACTACTACTGTACTGCCCAGCGAGGAGCAGTTGAGTAATCCCAGTAATGCACACCTTGATGTAGGTGAGGACATGCATCAATGCAGGAAGCAAAGGAGATTAGTTTTAAGAAAGTTTCAGTCTCTCTTTCAATCATCATGGCCACAAATTTCCTTGCCAAAAGCAAAACAATAGCTGCCACTCAGTAAGCGGAATTGGAGCAGGAAGATGAACAGGAAAGATGGATAAAGGTAAAACGATCATGATGTGGCAGAATATGTATTTCTGAATTTGTGTGGGGAAAACAAGTTACAAACTTACAATGTCTCTAAGCAAATATCTAGAATCTAGATATCCCACGTAAAAATAATTGCTGGAAGTATACTGGTTGTACAATCTTCATAGACATGTAGAGAGGAATCTTAAAACACATTCAATTTAATCTTGCAAATCAACTCAAGAAAAAATTATGAATGATACCTGCTGCGGTGTGACTGGAACTTGATGTTAAGATCTTTATGTGCAGAGAAAGAAATTCGCAGACAGCAGGATGTTACATGCTCAGGAAGCAAGTACCTACATTACACATTACATTCAAGTCTCAGAGGAATTCAGTTTATAAGGGGCGCAATAAAGTGCAAACAGTATTAAACGATGGGTTACACAAAAAATTATGGTTGTCACCTTGGGATGCTTCTTCCATCCAAGGCTTCTCTTGCTGCGGAAGCAGTGGCTGCATCTGTGTACTGGATCAATGCCTGAGAGAAAATTTAAGATGGGAATATCGCATTTGTAATAAATCAATTATTAACAGAATTAAAATTTTAAGTAACCTGAAAACCAGCAGCCTTCTCAAAAGTGGCTATTTTGTGAACAAATCCAAAAGCCGAGAAAACCTGAAATATAACAGAAGGGTCATATATAGGAGTAAAAGAGAAAATTGGTCCACAAACTGGAGGCCAATCAGCTATGAACAAATGGCACATGTAAAAATTAATAGTTGAATATTCCATTTCCATTAAATTCTTGAAGATTATCCCTTTGCCACTAAAAAACAGAGGGCAGATCTTAAACAGATAAGCCAGCAATGAATGAGAACTAAATTGTACTGCTAATAGCTGGGTGAAAAAAAAGCACACCACAAAAGAAGCACCATAGATGTACTAATTTTCTAAAGGTTGGGAATTTAACCTTTCATCAATAACTTGGATAAACAGGGAGGTGCCCTACACCATGGATAAGCACGATGATGAAGGATAATTAGAAAATGGCATCCCCAAGATGAGAGTTCATAAAAACTCCAAATGTAATAGTTACAAGACAGAGGCAGCAAAACAAACATGATTTCTCTCCAATTGCAGATGTTGATAACGACATTTTCTCCGTGTTAACATGGGCCTGCTGATTCATGCAGAATACGTTACTACGAGATGAAAAGCTATGTAAAATCTTTGATTTACAAGGATTGGGTCAGGTAGACTCCCTTGGATCCCTCAATGGCAACCAACATAGCAACAGTCACACTTAAATTTGTTATGATTTTACTACTTCAACCATTTCTACTACTTTCATGATGGGAAAGAAATTAAAACTTAGAACTCACCAGATGGATAACATCGATGGTGACATCATTTGCTTGAACACCTTCTATAGTAACAAGCAAAACGTTTCCAGCAGTCTCTCCAGGGCTCTTGTTGTTAACTATTTCTTGTCTATTTGAATATTGAATGTAAACAGTTTTGCCTCGGATTTGCGCTGGTTCCGAAGATGATGCAAAGTAAGAAACCATTGAAATAGCTTGATTAATGTCAGTCTGCAAAGAAGAAATGGCTTCGCATAAGTGATGCTGGCACCATCTAATCCATCGTATGTAGCATTCACTATAAACAAAACATGACTAAATGTAAACAATAATTAAATTCTATCAACAGAATTTTCCAAAAGCCTTCCTTGGAAGTCCGAAGACACGGCAACTTTTACTAGATAGCCAACCCTACAAAAAGAATCGTACTTTAAAGTTACTATTAACACAAAATAGAACTTTGCTCCAGTAATTTTAAAGTCCCCACTACCATACAACCCACAAAATTGCATCTTTGTATCAGAAATATATAACACTAAATCCTGCAATGTATCCTATCACGAAACAAAATGAATAGTGAGGCATGGGATTTTACAACCACAAAAGCACATAGATGCAGGTGGATGGTGTATCCGGGTATGCTCACACATTGGTTCCCGACAGATTGACGTGACATAGCAATCCAGTGTCATAAACTAACCTCAATTGACTCCAATCATAACAACCAACAATCCACCTCAAAATCCATTGATCTACAGCCGCATCCTATGAATCCTTTACAATTATCAAAGCCAGCCTACACCAGTTCCATATTCACCATTTGCACAGCGAACCAGCTAAACCAAGTCTATGTGCAGATGACATGTGAGCCACTGTCACTTAATTACACTTTCACCATACAACCTTGTATATATATTGACCAGTCCGGCAATCACACCAGTTGTACATGAATGCCCTTTTATGAAGCCTAATGTCATAGCCAGCGATCCTTGACGCAAAAAAAGGTCGGACGCAACACGAGCAAAAGCTGGCTAGATCGGGTGATTCACCTACGACCAAATCGCTGATCACATCGATTAAACATGGCGGATCATCCGGTGGCGAGTTCACCCCGAACCGCCGATCGGATCGAGGGGATCGACGAGGGGAAAGGGCGGGAGCGAGAGAAGGAGTGCTTACGAACTCGACGAAGGCCTGGTTGTGGTTGGCGCCGACGCCGCACTTGGTGTTGACGATGCGGCCGAAGGGCTTGCAGAGCTCGACGAGCTCCTCCTCCGCGCACTCCCACGGCAGGTTCCGCAGGTGCAGCACCTTGGACGGCGTCTGCGTGTAGCGGAACTGCTGCCCGCCGCCGCCGCCCCCTCCCCCTGCCGACGACGACATCTCGCTCCCTCCCACTCGGTGGCGCGCGTGAAGGCCGGAGAGACAGGCTAGGGTTCGGGCCGTGTGCCTGGGAGACAGAGAGAGGGGGCGCTGGTGTTGGCGTCCGGTGGTAGGCTGCGTCTCTCTCTTCTGCGGGGCTCCGACGCACTCGTCCAGATTCTTCCACGTGGCATCCATCACCAATATTAAAGCAACCATATCTTCTCCCGAATAAAATATCTTCCTTCGGCTGCCTCCGTGGGCCGTGGCTGGGCCTTCGGCGTCTCTGCAGGGCTCAGCTGCGGTGACGTCAGTCAGCCGAGGCAACACGTGAAACCCATCTGCTTGAACTACCTACCTAACATATCTCTATCTCACATCTTCGAACTAATTTTGTTTTATATTATAAAGCATTTAACTTTTAAAACATATTTAATTAAAGTTAATATTTATAATATAAAATAAATATATTGTTAATACATGTTTTATTGTAAATTTAATAAAACTTGTAGTTGTCGAAATATTTTTTATAGTTGTTGAAATATATTGTTAGAGAAATTTTATTTATACAAAAATTAAATGACTTGTAATGTATAATGGATGGAGCATCTAAATACTAGCTCATGGTATAGCCAAAGCTTTGCGTCCATCCGAGACATCTTCCAACGTAGATGTAGGTGGAAAGGATAGTTTAATATATAGATGATATGATATAAATTCAGCGAAGATGATATTGATTCACTATGAGTTATTACATTGTACACTGCCTCTATGAATATGACAGCGGTGTGCAAAATTGGTAGGTCATACTAATATATGACCTTAGGTATATGGTTTCACTATTACGATGATGTGAATCTATGGACAAAGTGCAAAAATATAGCAATTTATCATTCTAGGATCACACAATTCATGAAGGTAATTTCTATGGTGCAAATCTATGGACATGGCTTACCAATTTTAGGGCATGGCTTAGGTCTGCATCTCAAACAATTGTTGTAAAAGGTACTTTACTCTATTGACTATACTCTCCTATTATACAATCCGTCTTCTAAATTCAATAGCGGCAAGTGGTCTTTCAATTAGGTTCTTTCTTTAATTGAATATTGTCTATTTTACCTTGTATTCTGCCTTATATATGTGCACCATCCTCTTGGTTCTCTTACCTCGTTCCCCATTTAACCCTAGTCGCCGCCAGTGTTCAAGTAGGTGCTAGGCGCTAGTTGGGCAGTGACCCAGCGCCTAGCACCTAGAGTCGCTTAGGCGGTGCCTAGGTTTCTCTTCTCCTCCCATTTTTCTTCTCCTCCTCACTGCATTCCTTTCTCTTTTTTACCTCTCCTATTTCTCTTTTCTTCTCCTCCTCACAGCATCTCACCAACCTCCTCACCAACGTTCTCCTAACCATTGACGTTCTTCTCCATGGCCGCTACCCTCCCTAGCGTTCTCCTCCCTGGTGTTCCACTCCCAGCCCCACAGGCTCTGGCGTGGATCCGGCCATTGTCCTCTCGTCGCTGGATCAGGCTCAGGCTTAGCAGTGGCTCTCCTCCCGTCGTTGGATCTGACCGCCCGCTCCCCTCCCACGGTTGAATTTGGCCGCGCGCTCCCCTCCCACCACCAGATCTAGTAGCACGCTCTCCTTTTGGCGCTGGATCTGGCCATGCTCTTCCCTCCCGTCGCTGGTTCTGGGCCATCAACCGCCCAGGCACCACCGCAGTTGACAACCTAGGTGCCTGGCCCGCCTAGCTCATCGCCTCAATGCCAGGGTGGTGCCCAGCGTCTTTCGGGCACCTAAGCACCGCCTAGATCTGATTTTTTGAACACTGGGCACCGCCACGCTCATCGTCCATCCCCATCCAACCCATGTGGGTTGTGTTCTCTTCTTTCATCCTATTCACCATCACAAATTCATCCTCCTCTATCTTCACCCTACTAGAATTAGTTACGGAAGCAGGGCTCCTCGAAGATGATGAATAAGGAACCTTTTCAATTCTGATGTTCCTTGTGTCGCATGCTTCAAGATTATTCAGGTACATCATCCGTGATACTGTTGGCAATGTTGTTGGCGACTACCAAATTATCATTCTCGAATGCAATATTGCAAGACATCGATGTTTCCCCACCACATGATGTTGTGTACTCCTGCAAAGGTATGTTGTTAGTGATTCTTTGATCTTAGATTACTCTATTGGATGAATTTTTATATATACATCAATTAAATCTTGGCCACAAACGAAGAAACTCCATGATTTGAGTATGACATTTAGGTTTTTGATTAGATTCATTTGGGATCCCTTTTGGATTGCAACTTCTATCATACCAAAGTGTGGCTGCTCCCCTCTTTTTACTCCTATCGTTGTTACTGCTCTATGAAGTAGCAGGAGTTCGTTGTCCCATCTATCCACGACAATGGATAATTTGACCTAGCCTAGCCTAGCTAGTGCGTGATGTCATGTCATCATATATCATCTGCACATAATCACCCTTTGTCCTTTTGTTTAAAAGTTTCTCTCTATCTCAAACAATTATTATACAAACCATTTCATTATATTAGTAATATTCTCTATTCATACAATTTGTCTTCTAGTTTACATGGGGATATGTGGCATCTTAGTAAGCACAACGTCATCTGGATCGAGCCATCTTTTCAGTTAGACTACTATTTTACCATATGCTCTAGTATACATATTGTATATTGATTTGTTTCTCTTATCATGCTGTCTCATTTTGCCTTAGCCGTCATGCTCTCTGCCATCCTCTACCCTACCTTATGGGGAATGTGTCTCCTTTTCTTTCATCCCATATACCACCGTAGATTTGGCATGACCCATCTTCACCTTAGCGAGAGCAGGCGCAAAACCGATGCTTCACAAATGTGATAAATATGGAAGACAACAATTTATAATCCTGCGATGCGATTGTTCTTTTTGCCACGTGCTTCAAGGTTGTTTAGGTAATCACCAGTGATACCATTGGTAACATTGCTGGTGACACCTAATGCTTCCTCACATATATGATATTGCACAATATCCATGTTTTCTTTGTGCATATATAGATTGAGCCAGAGTCACAGAGCAGCAATATCTATGATTTAATTCGAATTATGATATATTAGGACGGTTGTTTGATCCAACTAAATCCTTTTGTTGTACACACTCCTACTGGTAGTAAGTTCTACTATATAAAAATTGCCGCAGCCGAGACCCGGAGTCCGATTCCGCATCCATCCGCGGGGGCCCTTCGACCCGGCCCAGCCTCGATGCCACCGCGTCCTATATAATCTGGTCGGCCCCCGCATCCTCGCCATCTTGTCCCCCCCGTCACCTCGCCGACTCTCGCCCTCTCGCGGCGGCGAGGCCAAGCTCGAATTCCCCGTCGCGCCTAGGGTTTCGGGAGTCCGCAGCAACCAGGTCAGTGCCCACCAATCCCCTCCTTGCCTCCCCCCTGGTCCGCGCGCCGCAATTCGTCCGCTCGGTCGCCCAGATCCGTGTGCCCTAGGCGCCGCCGTTTCGTGCCAAGGTTCTGTCTTTCCGCGGGCACGGGGTCCTTGGCCGCGAAGGATTGGTCCGCATGCGCGGCTTCACGGAGATGCTGCTCTTTCGTGTGGAAAGTTAGGTTATTTCAGATGCTGTTCGGGGGGCGGTGAGGTTTGGGGCCCGGTTGTATGGGGAGTTTTTGGTCGGGGAAGGTGCTCCTCTGACGAGATTCTTGCCTGTAGTTTTTGTTCGGAGCAGATTATTGCTCATTTCGTTGTTGGATCCGCGTGACCGGAGTAGTTTTGTTTAGGATTTATTGGGAAATCTTTGTTCGTGGTTCTCTTACGATGTAGCCATGAATCGAAGAGGCCAAAAGTGTTTTTTTCTTGTCGAATCTACAGTTCTCTAGCCGGAAGGACCGAAGCATGCGTTTGTTTCACTGTGGATTGGGACTAGTTTGTTCATGTGGATTTGTTGAGCGTTGCCCATGCTAATATATTGCCATCATGCAGCCCTAACAAATGTAGAGATAGTTAATGTGTGCTTTCTTTCATTAGAAATTTGCAGGGTGGTACCGGGGTCATAGTTGATGCAGTTTGGTAAATGAGAATTTCATAAGGGTTTTGATGTGGAAAAGCTTTTCTTAAACGTAAAAGGTTGACTTCTTGGCAAAGGAGATTTTTTTTTAATTTGCGTCTATTTGACCCAATTTTCTATATTGTTGACTGTTCTACCTCTGATTGTAGACAATGGTTGGGCCTGGGCATCGAAACAGCCATGGGAAGCGGCACTCTGATTATGCTGAAAATGGAGGTGGTAAGAGAAGAAATCCTGGTGATGATACATATGCTCCTGGTCCAGATGATACTGTATATCGCTATCTTTGCCCTTCTAGAAAAATAGGGAGTATCATTGGGAGGGGTGGAGAAATTGCTAAGCAGTTGAGGGCTGATACTCAAGCTAAGATAAGGATTGGTGAGAGTGTCCCTGGTTGCGATGAGCGAGTTATCACAATATTTAGCTCAAGCAGGGAAACTAATACACTTGTAGATACTGAAGACAAGGTTTGTCCTGCCCAAGATGCTATCTTTAAAATTCATGAAAAGCTATCCAGTGATGAGGATACTGGAAATGAAGACAATGATGAAGGTCTATCTCAAGTTACTGTCCGGCTGCTTGTGCCATCAGATCAGATTGGGTGCATTATTGGAAAAGGTGGGCATATCATACAGGGAATCCGCAGTGACACTGGTGCACAGATACGTGTTCTTAGTAATGAAAATGTCCCAGCATGTGCCATCAGTGGTGATGAACTTCTCCAGGTTGGTAAAGGATCTCTGTTTCCATCTTTTTCCTGCATTACATGTACATGTTTTACTTCTATAAGCATTTGTATATTTGGTCTTTTTATGATGTGGGTAATGTAATTTGCTCCATGCCTAGATTTTTTTAAAATTTTTTAGCAGTGATTTATTTGAAGAACAAATTTCACTTGTCTGTTAAGTTGGCCAGTGACATGATTTTTAGTTTGTTTTATTATCTGCTTAATTGTCTTGCTTTGTGTCATCTGTAGAGTAGTCTATTGTTAATGAGTTCAATATTTTTGGTGCTAGATATCTGGAGACTCAACAGTTGTCAGAAAAGCTCTTCTTCAAGTGTCATCTCGTCTCCATGACAACCCATCTAGGTCACAGCATCTTCTTGCATCCAGCTTGACGCAACCTTTTCCAGTGGGCTCCCACCTTGGTGGTTCCTCAACTGCACCTGTTGTAGGGATTAGTCCTTTAATTCCTCCTTATGGAGGATACAAAGGTGATGTTGCAGGAGATTGGCCTTCTATATATCAACCACGGAGGGAGGAGAGCTCTGCAAAGGAGTTTAGCCTGCGCCTTCTTTGTGCTGCATCACATGTGGGAGGTGTAATTGGGAAGGGTGGTGGAATTATCAAACAGATTAGACAGGAATCTGGAGCTTTTATCAAAGTGGACAGTTCAAATGCTGAAGATGACTGCATAATTACTATTTCTGCAAAGGAGGTGACGTCTGTCTCATATGGTTCTTTGTTTAGTATCCATTCTAGTATTTGATTTTAGTCCTGATCAGTTCTGCTTCCTTTTTTCCATGCAGTTCTTTGAAGATCCTGTCTCCCCAACAATAAGCGCTGCAGTTCATTTACAGCCAAGATGCAGTGAGAAAACTGATCCAGACTCTGGGGTCCCGTCTTACACAACACGCTTATTGGTGTCAACATCACATATTGGGTGCCTGATTGGCAAAGGTGGTTCAATCATTACTGAGATACGGAGAACATCAAATGCAAATATACGTATCCTTTCGAAGGAGCATGTCCCAAAAGTAGCAGCAGCTGACGAAGAGATGGTCCAGGTAATGTTTTCAACTTCTAATGTTTTATATTTTTACTGGTCTTTTGTATCGCAATAAGTTTACTGTTGTAATTTGCTTGCACAACAGATCAGTGGAGACCTTGATGTTGCAAGACATGCTCTTGTGCAAATAACTACTAGGCTGAAAGCCAACTTCTTTGAAAGAGAGGGTGCTTTGTCAGGTTTGCCGCCTATGATCCCCTACCATCCTTTGCCAGCTAGTGTTTCTGAAGGGCCAAAGTATCTAGGCAGAGACAAGCCTCTTGGGCATGATTATCCATATTCAAGTGGATACCGTGGCTCAGATGATATTGGTCATGTTGACAGCTATGCAAATTATGGCAGCTCCCAGGTATAGTTTCTCCTTCACTTTGTGTTCTTTCCTATTCATGCTAATAGCTTCATATGTAAACTTCAACTGAACTTTATCCAGGTCTCTGGAGGAGGCTATGGGTCTTATGGTGGGTACAGTGGTCGGTCTGGCAGCAGTGGGTAAGCATGGTTATACTTTTTGAGTCAGCAGTATAGATGGTCACTGTGATAATAGGAAACATTAATGTTTCTGTACCTGATGATATTATTCTCTAGAAATTGATTTGTGCTAACTTTGTTGCATGCCTAGCCTACTTCATATTTCGTCAATCCTTATTGTATACTTGCTCACTAAGCTCATTTTCATCAGGTTATCTGGTCCTAGTTCTTTTTCCTATGGAAAACGACATGGTTATTAAGATTTAGATTGTCATATACAACGGGTATGGTTCCTCTGCCTTATCTTGACATGAACAGAATGATCATGCGATCAACATACATCTTGCTCTTCTGCCTTTTAATCACATTTAAGTATTTAACCAGCTCAGCTATCTTCTGATGGACATATTCTTTTCACCTTTGCCCCCTGCTCCCCTTCCCTTACTAAAAAAAACAGCCAAGACAAATGAAGTATGGAGCCTGCTTATTGGAGCCCCTTCCCAAACCAGAATACCAGATGACCAAGAGTATGGCCCAACCTGGAAGCTTTGCTTAAGAGGACCTGCCACCTGCCTGGATGCCATAAACCATCTTATTTCCCTAGTATACAACATTTACTTATATTTTCCTCTGGGCCTATGTGTAAGCGCCACCGTAAATGTTCTGATCCTATGTATTGAAAGGTCACAGTTAAGACTGCCTGTATGTGTTCTCGTGCAACCTGCTTCATCTTAGTAGTTTGTGTGGAAGAACTTGGTTCCCTATTTGCCATCCAAAATCTAGAAAGATGTTACTTGCCCTTTCTTGGAAGCTGTGGTTTATTTTTCCTTGGCAGTTTGTTCCTATTTGCACATAGTTCCCCTGAGACACTACCTCCTCAGTGAGCTCATACCGTGCTAGCATGAATTAAGTTCACGCCTATAGACCATTACCAGCATGATTTTAGTATCAACCTGTTCGGTCCAGTTGTGTGAATTACAGGGATCGTAATTTACAGTTAGCTGCTGCAGCCTTTTGCTTTTGCTGATTTATACATTAAAAAAAGCCGTAACATGCAATTGTTTGGGCCTTCGGGGGCATTGTTTCATGATCTTTACTGTGGATCTTGACTTAAATGTGCATCTGTGTTCTGATGCTCAATCCAGTGTGGGTAAGTTACAAAGAACCGCAGATTAACAGGATTGAGATTCTTAACAAGCTGGTTTCTTTGTGTTTGGAGTCTTTTTCTTGATCCTTATCAGGAAGGTTCAGGAGCATACACCATGCGCCGCTGCTATTACAGGCTTGTTTACAGCTGTAAGATGGAACAACTCCTGGAGTTGCAGAACGTGGCTGCCATTCAGTGCATTGCATTGCGTTTGTAGAGTAAGTATTGTTGTAGCCTATGTATTATCGAAATAGAGGCGGTAGGATGGCAGTGTTGTATCGTGTTGATTTCAGGTTTTTTTTGCTAGTTTGTTTATACATGTAAATGCTTTTATTCTCAACATTATATCTGAACAATGGAAGGATTGTTCGAATTGGCCTGAGCAACTGTACGGGATTGTTGTGATACTGTCTGAGAACTTACGTGATAACATTTTATGTCCACTGTCGATCTGGATGAGCCACGAGCGTATGGGATTTGTTGTGAAGTCGCGAGACATCGATATGAAGTTATTAGTATTGGGAAAAAACGGTACACACAAAACGGCCTATTAGCTCAGTTGGTCAGAGCGTGGTGCTAATAACGCGAAGGTCGCAGGTTCGAGACCTGCATGGGCCAATTTTAGGAGTTTTTTCTTTTTGCAATGCTTTTTCTATGTACGTATGCCTGATTTGTTATTTTCTCCTCAAATAAAAAGAGGGTGCACAGGTATGCCATGTATGTAAATTGTACAAACACTATGTATGTTTTGGTGAGTGCTTTTTCCGTTACATATATATTATAAACTATTTAACTTTTTGATAAATAAAATACACTAACTTCAATCGATTTTATAAAAATACATACCAACATTACAACATCAATCACATGTGGTGTTGTGAACCATAATACCTATGAAATATTAAAATATAATATTTATAAAATTAAATAATACTCTCTTTGTCTAAAAAAGATTTCATTTCCACCTCATTACCTGCCATGTAGCCTCGTTCAATAAATTTTATTTGTTCAATACCTATTACTTATAATTTATCTACCACTTCGTAATACTACTTTTCTTATTAATAATGATATTTTAATTTTTTACCATTGCACTAATTTTTAATTTATCAACTCTATCTGAAAACTATTTTTTTGTTGAAATATTTATCTTCTCGCTGCTCAAAATTGAATCCTTGGCATGGCCAGCTCAATATAAACACCTCTTCGCTGTCTCAGCTTCGCCTCCGCCTCGCCTTATCCCCAACCAAAACCCTATCTATCAATCCAAGCCGACCTCCCCTATCCCCCTCCCACCCATGGCGGCCACGCTCTACTCCGCTGCTCTCTCCCCGCTGCTGCTCCCCATCTCCTCCTCGTCCAGGCCGGCCCCCTCCGTTTCCTTCCCCTCCAAGCAGCAGCCGCCACTGCTCCGCGCCCTCGCCGTCGCCGGCTGGCGGAGGAGCCCCTTCATGCCGGTGCCCGTGGCGGTGTCGTCGGAGGTCGAGACGGAGGAAGCGGAGGAGACCTCCGAGGGGGAGGAGTTCTCCGAGGACCTAAGGGTCTTCGTCGGCAATATGCCCTTCAGCGTCGACAGCGCCCAGCTCGCCGGCCTCTTCGAGCAGGCTGGCTCCGTTGAGATGGTCGAGGTATGCGCATGCACCGAGCGCCATCTCGCCTTACATGTATTCCTACTTTTGCCTGCTACGGTCTGCTTTTGTCAATTCAGAAATGGCCTACTGGTTCGTCGGTCGACTTATCCGTTTGTTAATTACATTTTACAAATTACAACATATTCATGAGGGTGCTTATGGCGCATGCGTCCATATCTGCATGAATTGCCTGCTTAACTGAGAGAAAATGTTGATGCTTTTCAGTCCTCGGGGTTTCCTTCTGTTCTAGTTAAGCCGAAACATTGATAAAAGAGTATTGGTGGTGCTCATTGTGCATAGATATACTCAATTCTGTTAAGAAAAGAATTCCTGGCGATGCTCATTGTGCGGTCATAATTTAAGTTAATAAGGCAAAATGATTCAAAAATTACATTTCTGGCTAGTTAATAAGGCCATGCCCAGTTGCTCACTTTCTGTGATTTTTCTCATATTGTAGCATACTAAATTACATTATCACAGGTCATCTATGATAAACTTACTGGAAGAAGTCGCGGTTTTGGGTTTGTGACAATGTCTACCATCGAAGAAGTTGAGGCTGCTGTTGAGCAATTCAATGGCTATGTGAGTATCCTTGCATACTTTTAAATCATTGTAAATCTGTTTGTTCCATGTTGGTACATGGGGTGTATAGAAATGTTGCATATTGCGCACTCCTATTTCATCCTCTACTGTTTGCAAGTTGTGGCTGCCATGTTATCAAGATTTTTACTGGTTAGCTGGGTTGCTCGGTATGAATGTGCTTGCTTGTTTTCATCCTGGTTTGCAAAACTGCAGCTTATTCATAAGTACAATTTAAAATTTGATATACTCTTTGCTGGCATGTTGCTCGATATAAATTGTGTAATGTCCTATACTGTGCCGTGGAACTCTGTTCTTGACTAATTTAATTGTTTCATCTCTTAAAACAGATACTTGATGGGAGATCCTTGAGGGTTAACTCAGGGCCGGCACCACCAAGGGAGCAATCATCACCAAGAGCACCCAGGGGTGATGCCAATAGGGTCTATGTGGGTAACCTTTCTTGGGGTGTAGACAATGCAGCTCTTGCAAACCTATTCGGTGGGGAAGGGGAGGTCTTGGAAGCTAGGATCATCTATGACAGGGAGAGTGGCAGGTCAAAGGGGTTTGGTTTTGTCACATATGGTTCTGCCCAAGAGGTTGAGAATGCAGTTTCAAATCTTGATGGCACCGTGAGTTCTCTCTCAGTCTGGCTGGCTTCTTATGCTCTTGTGCCTTTGCATTGTTCTTCTTTTAGCGTGAGTTAAAACAAGCTTTTCCATTGTTCTGCAGGACTTGGATGGCAGACAGATCCGTGTCACGGTAGCAGAATCAAGACCACCAAGGAGACAATTTTGAGATCCGCTTAGATGTTTTGAAGCCTATGGTTAGCCCAGATATGAATTATAGTATGTTGTTCTGCAGTTTTGAGGGGATTCTAGTTGTAACCTCCACCGTACGGTTCAAAAGATGGCTTTGGTGATGATTTGGTTTTAACCTTCAGAGTTCCTCTCTCTCTCTCATGTATCAAATGTATGTCACATTCCTTGATTTATGTGTTTACGTCTGGTCTCGGATTTCTAGACTCACTTGCCCTTGCTTCAAACTTGGAATCTCTTTGAACCTGGTTTCAATTTTATTTGCTAGTCCCAAAATATCTTTTAGTCTTAGGCACATTAGGCACATGTATTAAAGATGTGAAGATTATAATATCCTCTTAGAATGTATAAGTATGGGTCTCGGAGTGGTTAGGTGGAGTAATATTTAATAAAGTAAGGGTATGATTGTGTTTTACAGGAACAAATTATCTTTTGCAAGTACTAGTTGTCATATTTATTACAATTATGATAAATTTTGAACTCTAAAGGTGCTAAAACTAGGTGATAAATTGAAACTGAACATCGAACCACACTCGGTTCTCGGCTGAAATTAACAACTAAACCGAAGCTCTTATCGAAAGTCCAATAGCCCATGGAATGCATATGACATACACAACCCAAGGCCCATCAACATCTTTTCCTCTTCGAGGTTGCATGCTACGCTAGACTAGAAAATTCTAAGCCTACAGTACTCTAATGTGTAATCTACTTACATCTAATTTAAATAATGTACGCTAGGAAGCCACACAACATCACATACAACAGCTAGTTACACGCCGCAACACGAAGCAAAAGAAGGGACGAGAGAGATATCACTAAACTTTAGAGACGAATACTTTTCTCTCAAAATTTAAATTCTTGGGAGATCTTACGTCTTTATTCAGGAGCTCATAAAGAGTCAGATCTCATTGTTGAAAAATTTCAGAGACACCCGATTATGCATAACGATTTCTATGCTCAGGCTTGGGTTCGTGTGACTACACGCAACGATTTTTACCACAGTATTTGGCAACATGCTTGGGTACACTTGACTTTACAGATAAAATTTGACAACGAAAAACTCAAACAATAGCATGACAAATTTCAGATTGTATTCTTCTTTTTTTTTCACAGGTAAAACATATATTACAACTTAATATTTATAGGACATATTCATTTGCTATAAGAATTTTAGTAGAAATCGTATCTTATAAGAAACCTATTAGGAATCATGTAGCCTCCTACTCTAAACTATCTAAAATCATGTAGCCTCCTACTCTAAACTATCTAAAAACTCGCATGACTCTAAGTCCTCGTGCCTTACGTCAAGATTATTTACAACAAAATGCACTGTTCTTTTACTAGTGGTATCTCTTCTCTTTTAGAGATGAGATCTGACTTTTACATATTTTTGTAGACTCACTCACTCAATAGCTGTAGGTGACACATAGCTGTCCATGAGTCTTACAGCCTCCAAAAGGTCACACTCAACACCTAGGGATCCAATTTAATGCTGAACCCAAGCTCTCAAATCAACACCACAAAGCGAATCACAAAGTTTTAGGAAGATTTTAGAGAGAGTGAGCACTAGCCTATACTTAGCAATCTCATGACATTCCTCTTGATATAACGACATTCTATACTCAAGAAAATACAAAATTACATTACATAATTTATTAGAGGCAGCACTCTCCAACGCTTTTTTTCAACACGGAGTTGCCAGAGTCACCGCTTCCGAGGACTAAAACTCTATGGCATCTTTTAGCACATTTGTGTTAGTACTCAATTAACCTCTGATCATTAATCACCGAAACCAAATCACGACATGTATACACGTTTAACTTATTCTGATTGAACATGACGTTTACGATACAACTATCAAACAAACAGTACACGTCGAAAGCCACGCCATCGCTACAGGCAGCGATCGGTCTATCGGCGCACGGGCACGACGGGTCGCACGCCGTGGCGGCGACACGCGTGACAGAGCCGTCGAGCGGCCGGCACACGGGTGAGGCCGGCGGCGGCGTG
>KE372913.1:862804-873484 GCA_000418225.1 Zizania latifolia
TGAACGTGCTGCTGGGGCCGAACGTCCCGCTGCCGTTGAAGCTCCCCGGAGGACTCCCGAAGCCGCCCGCCGGCGGGCTGAAACCGGTCGGCGGGGTCGTGCCGGCCGCCGGTGGGCTGAAGTCGGTCGGAGGGCTGGTGCCGACAGGCGGCGTGAAGCCGGCCGGAGGGGCGAGGGTTGTCGGAGGGCTGGCTCCCGGAACGGTCGAGTTCGTGCCCCCTGCCATGGTGCTGCATGCATGCCAAGAATAAAAATGTGATCTTTGTCGGTGACTGACTGAATTGAGATGTATGGAAGAACAGAACAGATGGATGCAAAGTGTGGATGATTTGTTCAAGAACTTTAGAAATCGAGCTCACCTTCCTGAGAAGATGCATGATCCTGAGCCTAAAGTAGACAGAGAGAATGACAGAATCAGTACATGTTGTGAACGAAAATTCAGAGTTCATGAGGGCGTCAGAGTCTCAGAGAGAGGGAAGGTTGCTTACTTGGATCGCTGCTGGTGGTGGCGGCGGTGCCATTGAAGGAGCAGGTGGCGCCGGTGCTGGCCATCTTTTGGTAGTAGTCGTTGTAGGCGTAGGAGGCGAGCGCCGCCAGGTTGTTCTGCTTGTAGCACGGCCCGCTGGGTTGGATCGCCGAGCAGTCGGCGTGGCCAGGCCCGCACGCCCAGTTAAGCCCTGCCTGCAGCGCCGTCGGGTCGGCGTTTTGGAGCGCCACGCAGAACGTCCCCGTCGCAAGCGACCGCCGCGCGCCGGCGGCCGTCCTGTCGTGTATCAGCAGGTAGCTGTGGTACACCATCTTCGCGCCGCCGGCTCCGGCTCCGGCGCCGAGCTCGTCCAGGCCCGGTGCCGCGATCACCGGGATGCCGGCTGGGAATCCCAGCGCTCGCATCGCGCCGTACGCGGCGTCGACCTTGGTGTCCGTTGCCTCCGACGGGAGGGACTTGAGGAACAGCGGCGCACCGGTCTCCTTCAAGAACCGCAGCAGGCGCTCCGTCACGGGGGCGGACCACGCCGGATGTGCGAGAGCCGCCCCGGACAGCGCGCTCGACACCTTCACGCGGCCGTCGAGCCTAGCAGCGGCGAGCGCGGAGTGGAGGTTAACCAACGCCGGGACAAGGAAATATACATTCCCAGGGGACTTCTTCAGGACGTCGTCACCGGCCACGACGTGCGTGATCTTGGTCGCCGGGAGGAACCGCGCGACGTTGGCTGCGACCCAGAGGTCGGCTTCTTCGCGGAACTCGGCGATGTGCTCGAGCTGCTCGTTGGTGATGGTGAGGATGACCTCCGCTCCGGTGTTCGCCAGCGATCGCAGCAGCTGATGGTCTCCTCCGCCGCACACGCGCGCTTGCTTGGTCTGCTTAGACTGAACAATCTTCGCGAACTCTGACGGCGAGTTCTCCCGCGAAGGGATCGTGTTGGCGCCAACAGAAGTCCCTGCTCGCCATTAGAGCAGAAATTTTTGTGTATGAAAGGCATCACAAATCATAATGGTTCAGTCTAATTAAGCAGTTAAGCCTGTTCATTCCTGACAGTACTTAGTAGTGGTAGTACATAATGGTTATACACTTATACAAACAAAACAAATCATAAGATGTTACTGTTAGATTACAGTTTATCCTAGAGCCCTGGAATCTTTTGCTGTCATCAGGGAAAGAAAGAGTGAGCTGCTGCTGAATGAGAAAGTTCAGAAGTGGCTACAGTTCAGATTTCAGTGTGTTCAGTATTTGAGTGCTGCTTTTCCCAGAGTTGACTGATACGATTTGAGTTGCATCGAACAAAAATCATTGGCTAAGTATATTATTATTCGCACCATTCCATTTCATAAACATGAGATAACTGATAAGCTTCTACATGTCGCATGCTTTTGTTGACTGAAGATAAAGCATGTAAAACGGGGGAAAGCACAAGCATATCCTAAACTTTGTAGCTTAAAAAGTCCCCTGTAATGCTCTGCACTTTAGGCATGCCCATGAATGTTTAATTTCTTGGTGAAGTGAAGAATCCTATACTGATGAAAAGAAAGTGAGAAAGGAACCTGGTTCTACTGCTAACTGAAACTGAAGCAAAAACAGACAAGGAGAACAACTGACAATGCTAACACTGTTCACATACCTGATGCACTGCAGAGAAGACAGATGAGCAAAAGTATGCATCCCTGCCATCTTCTGTGCAACATCATTTGATAGTTAGATGCAAGCACCTCCTGGAGCTGCTGAAACTAGCACCAAAGAATTTCAGAAGAGTGTTAGTTGGACCAGAAATTCAGAACAGAACAAACACTGCAGTATAGCAGCATACGAATGCTGCATTATTTTGCGGCCTTTCAAGATGCTTCGAGACCGAACCGTATTCTCAGTTTCTCACCAAACGAACATCACTAGCCCTACAGCTACAGGGCGACGTCACGGAGAAAGCAGGGAAATAATTGAGATGCGACGCACACGTCGGAGAAGAAGACGGACTTGAATTCGCCGGAGGGTGATCTGAGCAGTGTGACACGAGCTTGGTTAGTATTTGAGCCAAGTGTTAGCATCTGACTGGATCGGAATATGATCTAAACGGTTTCCTAAATTAAGACACCTAATTAGGATTAATAGATCAAGTGCTTAGCAATCCACATCAAAAGGGGATAAAAAGTAGCAGCACTCGTAGTTTATTAATCCACAACTCGTATAACCTTTGTTCCGCGAAGAATAACATTTTGGATGTCGGTACAATCTCTAGTGCACATGTATACGTACTGTTTTTTCTGATTATATATTTATAAAAAGTATTAAAAATATAACGGTATGAAAGTATTTTTTACAAATCTACTATCATTTTGACCTATCGAACCATAATATTGAACTGACTTCTTTGGGAATTTGGTGGGTGTGAGAATTTCAGGTAAACTCTTACGATGACTTTGCAGAAATCAGTTCGTTTGCTTTGAACATCACACAGGAATTCGAAGCCGATTGGTAAACGAAGCGAAACAAGCCTGAAACTGTGAAGAACACGTATGTGCCAACGTGACGAACTCGAATCTCAGCAGCTCGAAACTAGGCAATACAGGGAGAGAACAGAAAACGAAGAACTGCCATGACGACTACGAGCAAGCCATGGATTGATACGAGAAGTGAGCTTTCGCTAACCGGCTGTACCTGGAAAGCTAGCAGAAACGCGGAATTTCCTCTCTGCCTCGAGATCTCTCTTCGCTTCACCTGGACGAAAAGCCCGGCCCTCGGAATGGCCGCTAATTAGACCCTCTCCTCTGTCTCGGCGACTCTTGTTTATTGGAGCAGAGGAGTGAAGTGAAGCAGAGCAGAGCAGGGAGCAGGGCGTGGCTAGGGTAGGCGATGGAGTGTAAGTCCATGACCCCCTGCCTGCCTTTATATACATACATACGCAGACTAATGACGCGCATTAGCACGCACGTTAACTATGACGCGCGCTAAGCGACAGCAATCAGCGGCGAGCCGGTGGTGACACGGCGGCGTACAGACGGTGGACGCGAGGCGGCCGGTGCAGTCCAGGACAAGCAGAGCAGCGGCGGCGCACACACCGGCACCGTGCGGTGCCAATCATCTGAACCGTCCGCGAATACGATTCGAAACATAAACAGTATTAACACCGGCAACATGTTAACCCTAGAACTCGATCAAATATTCATGTTGCTGACACGTGCCAGTGCCAATTGCCAAAGAGAGGCACTGACGGACAGGTGTTCGGTACAACTCCAAACGGAAACACCAAAACGTAAAGCAAGTAAGCGTGTGGTCAAACCGGCCGGTCGGACGCCCACATTTGACGACGGCTACGGAGCGGAGAGCTGTCAGCTGTGAGCAGGTGACCCATCTCCAGCAGTTCATCATCGAAATCCCCTCTCATAAACCACCACTTTTCCAGCCTTGTTCATCCGCCCCCGTAAGCAAGAGATTAATCAATCGATCTGGACGCTCAAAGGCGAATAAAGCGCCCTGCAATGTCATCAGCGGCCAATCCCAGGACAACTTTTGCTTGATCTAGTTGCACCAAAAATGAGCAGATTAAACGAAGATACGGCTTAAAAGGAGACAAGGGCTCGATCGTCTATTTCCTTTCTGTGTTGGGGATAAGCCTCCACAAGTAGTCGGCAGGCAGTGCTTGATGCGTCGCGCTTTAGTTTTGCTGACGGGGTTCTCACATGCACAACCCAAAGATCGATTGGAATTTCCCCACTTTTAAATTGCTTATCAATCCTGTTCTATTGTCTGGCTGAAATAGATAGATATGTATTATTTTACCACTTAAATCGATATATATTAAGTGTTATACCGTTTTAATTTTAATATCGGTTATTTTTGATTTTATATCAGTCAAAATTATATTTAAAAAAATATTTGTGATATATGTTATATATTACTCAAACTAAGTTATTTATTATATTGTGTTGAAGACAAAATATCAACTTATTCAAAAATATCATATTTAATCATCTTAATATATATTTAAAATAAATTTATTGTTAGATACATTTATATTATTTTATTAAACCTAGAACAATACATCATCAGAACATTATATTCTAATAACCAAACTGGAATATACTCGTGAATAGAATTAACGGCTTGCTTTTAATCCTTTTAGCTAAAAGGATCCGGTTGCCTGTTCATGGGCAGCCCGACCCGATTTGTTCAGAATGGCAAGATGTAGCATATGACTTCACTCGAGATTTCCATGATGCTTCCGCTAGATATACGCCTTACAGTTATGTAGCTATATATATGCAGTCAGGAGCAGCTTAAATAAAGGACCAACATGCATGGCGGTTTTCGGCCTATCCTACAAATGAGCCCACGACCTGACTGCATGCATGCAACGTGCACGAAGGCGCTCTCTTCTTCTTCTTCCCCGATTGGCCAAAAACGCTCATGCGTGATTATATCCATGCTAGAAAGTTCCGGACATATAATTTTAGAAATAAGATATAGATTTAACGAAATATTATTCCATGGAAAAAACTGATAAGATCACAATTAAAGTGAATAAAAACCACAAAGGTAATATGTGAGTTTCTAGTAGGCTGAATTTGTATTTTTAAAAGCTTGTCAACTCTTTTCAACCACATATTCATACATATAACCAACATACATAATATATAATAGATATTTTTCAAAAAAAATTAAGGTGCAACTGCACTCTCATATTTATTGTCTACACGTTGAGGCTTTGTTTGGTAAGCCAAAATTATAATCTATTCATATGAAATGGATCAGAATTTTAACATGCCAAATAAAACCTAAATATTATTCGACCAAACATATTAGCATCAGGCTCGCCCGCTTTCACCTTTAATATTTGCTTCTCCCTCACACTTTGGCCGAGAAGAACATATATACCCCTATGGACCACATCCACACTCATCGACACGTATATGTCCGTTTACGTGTAAATTTACACCGGTTTTTACTATCGTCTAAAAACCCAGCACGTAGCAGCCTTATCTTCACAAGACAAAAGTCACACACGCAGCACACAGCACACGCGTCGCATCACATGTATTGTTCGTAGCCTTTTGGAGATCGCCGCATTCATATACGCATGCTTAGGAACAAAGGAAACTTTTGGTTTCTCCTTCCGTCTCTCCTGTTCATACATAGATGCATATATGGCTCGTCATCGCACATGCATGGACGCACCGATCGGTGCACATGGCGGTGCAATTCCGTCCATTTTGACTCGATCCTATGTTGCATGGGTGTCGACGTCGGTCTGTATCACCGTCGCCGGCCGGCCGGCCGGCCGGTGATGGACAGATGGCGTTTTGGCGTCCCGTAGCCCTCTCTAGACTGTTCCACATGAAAAGCTTTGTGGACACGTGTAAAGTCAGGCTTTCAGCCTTTTAGTAATTTCTCCCTTGAACTTAAGTGGGCCTCGTTTCGAAGAAATATCACGGAATTTTACGGAATTTTCTATAGATATGAAAAGAATTCTCACGTTGCAAACGAGGCCTTAATCCTTAAATAAGTTGTAAAACCGACAAGGAAACAGAAAATATATACCAAACGTGAGAGGATGGAAAACCAATAAAGAAGAAAAAGGAAATATACGATACGGAAGAAAAAACGAGGGGGGAGGGGGGAAATAAAGAAAATCCACACATGAAATATGATACCATGCACTTATATGAATTAAGGAAGTCGTATTTAGTGCCATTTCTTGAGAACTTAAAAAGTTACAACACAAAATTTAGTACTCACATTGTAAATATTTAAAAGTTACAGTGAACATATATAATTTACATCCTAAAAACCCGCATCACCACAATTATTTTTTATCAGTATAAAATAAAAATTACTTATCTCTCATATTTTATAACTTTACGGTTTACGCTAACCATTCTCTTCTTCAGCTTGGATAAACTTATTATATTTATTATTAATTAATATATAAAATCATAATTTTTTATTATAAAGCTAATAGAATCGTTCTACTATATATAAATCTACAACAACTACTCCAGCTAAATAACAACAATTTTTTAATAGAAGCGAACCCACCCTAAAAACCGGAAGGCATTCTATCTTATCTTCCACGTGGCATCCTCGCGTACTTGGCTGGCGTTTCAATTCAAATTGAGTCAGGCGGTTTTAGACGATAGGTCGGTTTACACGAGATAGCAGGCTACATAAGCCCATACGGCCAACGGCCCAGCGCGATCGGCCATCCATCTCCGATTTTTTTAAAATAATACATTTTTTAAAATAAATTTTAAATTTGGTACACAGATTTCAAAAATTACAAAAATAGCCTTCTATCGGTACACCAAATACCGATCTAGGCCGATTGGCCCTAGATCGACATACCTTCTGCCGATCTAGGCCAATCGGGCTAGATTAGGTGGTGTCCGGGTGTTGTCGGTGCTTCATCTGTCGATCTAGAACCGGCCTAGATCGACAGACCATGTGCCGATCTAGTCTGATCGGCCTAGATCGGCACATGGTCTGTTGATCTAGGCCGAGCTGGCCTAGATCGACGGATGAACCATCGACAGAGTAGTTATGTAAGGGGGCCTAAGCCCCCCTCCCAGCCACCCCGCGCAGGACTTCGGCCTCCTCTCCCAGCTCTCCCAGGTATGTCCTCTCCTCCTCTTCTCTTCTTTAGTTAGTTGTAGGTATAGGGTAGGTAGTTTAGGGTAATTTAGTAGTAGATTAGGGGTAATTTAGGAGTAGATTAAGAATAATTTAGGAGTAGTTTAATAGTATTTTAGGGGTAGTTTAATAGTACTGTAAGATTATTTTGATGGTACTTTTAGAGTAATTTAAACATAGTTTAGATATAATTTAGAGATACTTTAGAAATAATTTAGAGGTACTTTAAACATAGTTAAGCAAAATTCGTTCTCAACCTTGATCTAGCGTCTTTCTGATATACCCTCTCCACATGGCTGTCGAGGTAACAGGAACCATCTCCCAAAAATACCCTTCGGTCGCACGGCTGCATCGGGCATACAAATACAACTCCTACTGCTCTCTATCCAATCAAAATATATGATAAAGCTACCACTTAACACTCTCGATGCTACGCTCCACCACTCGACTTAAACTATTTCCGGTACATTAAAAATTACTAAGGTCAGCACTATCATGACCAACAAGTACTTGGCCATCTCTATAGTAAATCCTAAATGGTGTTCTTTCTGATATGCCTGTAAACATTAAGCAGCAAACAATATAAAAAACATAACTACGTGTGTAGCGCGATAGATCAAATCTACTTATTTAGCAATAGGCGAATTAACTAAACAGAACTACATTTAATTACGTTCAAAGTATCGCTACATTAAGTCTGAACTACGAAAAACATCTAACAGAGTAAGGTATGTTCAAATACCTGGAACAACAGTGGATGCAGTCACCGTCGGGTTTTACGTCAGCAGGCTAGCACACGTAAGAAAGCTACAAAGAATAAGGTATGTTAAGTACCTCTAAATTATCTCTAAAGTATGTTTAAAGTACCTCTAAATTATCTCTAAAGTACCTCTAAATTATCTCTAAATTATCTCTAAAGTACCCCTCAAGTATTGCTAAAGTATGTTTAAAGTACACCTAAATTATCCCTAAAGTACCCCTTAATTATCTTTAAATTATGTTTAAATTACCTCTAAATTATCTCTAAATTATGTTCAAAGTACCTCTAAATTATCTCTAAAGTACCCCTAAATTATCGCTAAAGTATGTTTAAAGTACCTCTAAATTATCTCTAAAGTACCCCTAAATTATCTCTAAACTATGTTTAAAGTACCTCTAAATTATCTATAAACTATGTTTAAAGTACATCTAAATTATCTCTAAAGTATTCATAAATTATCTCTAAACTATGTTTAAATTATTCTAAAAATACCATCAAAATACTCATAATTTATTATTAAACTACTCATAAAAGACTACTAAACTAGTTCTAGATTATCCCTAAAATACTACTAAACTACTCCTAAATTACTCTAAAATACTACTAAACTACCCTAACCTAACTAGAACTATCTAAAGAAGAGAAAAAAGAGAAAAGAGAGGCTAATTTGGAGCTCCAAGACGAGAGGGACGAATGAGGCGTGCGGCTGGTGGGGGGCTTCGGCCCCCCTTAAATAGACGCCTTGTCGGTACTTAAAATGTCGATCTAGGCTGATTCGATCTAGATCAGCATATGGTATACGGATCTAGGGTCGATTGATCTAGATCGGTATATCAAGTACTAACAGAAGGCCATTTTTGCAATTTTTGAAATCCGTGTACCAAATTTAAATTTTGTTTTAAAAAATGTATTATTTAAAAAAAATTCTTCCATCTCCTTGCTCGTTGCTCACTTGCTAGTTGCTCCCCTCGGCCTCCGCTTCCGTCGCCGGCGCCGATCTCCAACCCCCGCGAGCAGCGGCGCCGGCCGGCGTACGTCCTGCTTCTTCCGCCGCATCCACGCCGGTGAGAACCCATACGGACATCCTCGCTACTCACGCCTTTTTTCTCTTTGCCTTAGCTTCTCTTCTAGATCTGGAAGCTTCTCTCTTTGCCTTAACCTTACTACTACTGGCAGCTTGTTTCCCGAAAAATTGGGGGCTCAGCTGTACCCCCATGCCCCCACGCTAGGTACGCCCCTGATATGGGGTTGAATGGTAAAAATGGACGCTGGGTGGATGGATAGACGGGCTCATGTTCTTTCTGACTTTTGATTCAGACGTTGCAATGAACATGCCTAACAATTTTGGTCGTAATGAAGATTTCATACGTTCACATGTATCTTAAGCTTTGTTTCGTATACTTGATTGAGAGATATTTAGTAGTCGACTCTTTAAGGTGTGACCTAAAGTTATCATTAAATGAATTTAAATAAGGAGTGGAGGTATATTCTGCATAGAAATATATCATGAAGCATGTTTTCTGCCTATACTGAAATGTTGTAGATTGTTTGATTCATTGTTAGTATGTAACAGAGTAAGAAGAGCTAGCTTATAGTTAAAAAGCGTTAAATGGAAAAAAATGCTTTGGTCATATGGTATCTCGTTGAAGAGTTCACTTTCCAGTCTCTCGTTCATTGTTCTGTTTAGAGAGAGCCTGGCAGCTTATGAAATAAGATTGCATCATTTGACTTCCTTCTGATGACCATAGATTTTCCTGTATTCTTAGATCGTTATGGGAAGAGACTATGATTACAGTCCATCACCACCAAGAGGATCCAGGAGGAGAGCCCACAGCCCAAGTCCTCGTGGTCGCTATGGAAGCCGTTCCAGGGATCTCCCAACTAATCTTTTGGTGAGGAATCTTCGGCGTGATTGTAGGTAAGGTTCTCCTAGGTACCCTCTCTCAATGTGATTTACTTATTTCTCCATGCTGTGCTTCTTTAACTTAGACTTAATAATGAATGCAGGCCGGATGATCTCCATAGATCATTTGGAAAATTTGGTCGTGTTAAGGATATATATCTTCCAAGGGATTATTACAGTGGGTAAGGCACCTCAGCTCAGATAGTGCCAGTGTGCATTTTCATCTGGAGGCCTACATGAATTTTATAGACATCATTTTGATTTGTGTAGGATGTTGTGACATGTTTTGAACCCCATAACATGCTTCCACTTGCTATTGTCTTAAACCTCTGCTTTGCAAGACATTTATTTGTGCTTTAGCATTGTTGGTACTCCTAAATCGAATGCTTTTTGCCCACCTCTTAATATTACTGGTGGAAACAATTTTTTGAAGACACAAGCCTTAAGAGTACTGTTGAAGAGAAGGAAGAAATAAAGTTTAAGAGATATTCAAGTTATGAAGAGTTTCAAGTCTATCTTTAAACTCTGATGAGTACAAGGTCAGCAGCCTAGTGCTTGCTTTGTCTGTTAAAAAATTAGTGATTTGTGTGTATCAACATCCAGGGAAAGGAATCAAGGTTCAAGGATATACATAATCAACTGTGACATTACTTGATTAACATCAAGTGTTGTTTGCCTGATTTTTTTATGTACTGTTCAGATCGATGCAATTAACTAAAGCTAAGTCTTTCTTATCTGTAACAGGCAGCCTCGGGGATTTGGGTTCATCCAATATTATGATCCTGAGGGTGCTGCTGATGCAAAACACCACATGGATGGGCAAATCCTTCTTGGCAGGGAAGTTACTGTTGTCTTTGCTCAAGAGAACAGAAAGAAACCTTCTGAGATGAGGGCTAGGGA
>KE372913.1:907399-937894 GCA_000418225.1 Zizania latifolia
CACTGAATCAATGTATGCAGGCACTAAGATGTTCCATTCTGTCTGTACTAACCTGCTCTTCACACTAATCTTAACATTATGGATGCTTTGTGTGCATTGATTTTGTAAAATGTTTTGCTGATGTTGTGCAGTGACAAAGATTGTATCAGTCGAGCTGGGCAAGAAGGACAACATCGCCTGCATCTTGCTGCATCCAGGAACCGTGGACACCGACCTTTCGCGTCCTTTTCAGAAAAACGTTCATAAGGATAAGCTCTTCACAAGAGAGTTTTCGGTTCAGAAGCTACTATCCATCATTGACAATGTCAAGAAGAGCGACAACGGCAAGTTCTTTGCCTGGGATGGCCAAGAAATCCCTTGGTAATACAGTCACTCAGCAGAAATTTGTGCCCAATAATGTTTCTCTTTTTGTTCTACCACCAAAACCTGTCGCGTTAACGCTTGACGCGAGTTCTATAAGGATCAAAACCCATTCTTTCACTTCCTTTTTAAATACGTACAAATGATCGATGTAATTTTGTTCTTCCATTGATAGTATAACAACTAGTCCACTGTAGTTTTGTTGCAGTTTGCAAACTATCCTGTGGAATGTATATGTTGAACTATCCAGTCAGTTTCTCATATGGATTATATCCATATTGTCTGATATGTGCGACGACCATGGTCACTTAATAACTAATAACTATGGTTAACCAAACCATTTTTTGACTGATTGGCCTCATGGTTATCAGGCCAATTTCTACAAATCTTCGGCCGGCGAGATTGTCAAAAATCATGTTAACTAGCTTGGTTAAGTTGGTTTTGTAAACTTTGGTAACAACTGTGTGTATTTCCTTCCATGTAATAAATAGAAAAAATGGAAATGAGTATAATTTGTACTGCCATAGAAGACTCCTCGTTTATCACATATGCCAGCTGGCAGGTTTTGGGTACTTCAGAAAGGAAGCCACGAATGAAGAGAGCTTAAGTTCAAAGTGTTCAACTCACCTGAGTTCTTGTATAACTGTACTACTGTAGTTTGTCACATGAATGATGAATTTGTATTGTTTCAGTTTAAGGGTCAATCGAAGGAGGATCTTCATGTTTTTGTCTTAAAAAATACACCTTCTGGATGTGGCAGGTGGCTGGCTACTTTTGGTTGGAACTACTGTTTACCCTCTTCGTCCCACAAAAATATTGATTTTTATTTAAAAATTGTCTTCTATATACTTTTTTATTTTTAATTAGTTTATTTTGGTTAATGCATACACAATTAATAGGCTTTAGTTAACCAGATGACATCACCATTTATTCAACTACAACTTTATCAGATAAAATTAATTGTTAAATATAAGGTACGGGCCTATTTAGGAGAGCTCCAACTCCAAACACCACCATGAAATATGGTGGAGCTCTCTATACATTGTATCGATGCACATTAAATCGGACAAAGGGTATAATAGATATTGCACCACCTAAACCACTTTTCATGGAAGCTAAACTGCTAGCCAAATAAAATTTCTTCTCAAATATGCTCCACTGTGGATTCATTTCACCATAGAGTTTTGAAGTGGAGTTAAAAATGATGAAGTCCCTTCGACTTATTGGCTGCTTTACTTGAGGAAGAGTGTCGTAAAAATGGAGATGAACCGGAATCACGTCCGATCTTGTTTCTTGATTGAGTAAAAAAGATATATAAAGTTCGTTCTTGGATATGCTTCACCGTGAATCCACTTCTACCCTACTCTATAATTGATAAGTTGAGTGTCCACTTACTCACTCATCCGGAAGATCTGAACCCTTCAATCGCTTCCATCAAATCTCAACCATTCCTTTTAATTTTAATTTAATAATTTCAGTGCTAACGCCGTATAATAAATTAAGGAAACAAGGAAGAATGGTAAGTAATAAATTAAGGAAAGTGCTAATGCCACGTCCCGCAATCAAGGAAATGGCATGCCAAAATTAAGTAATAAATAAAATATAAGAAATGAAACAAAGAATTTAATTTAATAATTTCAATGCTATCGCCATATAATAAATTAAGGAAACAAAGAAGAATGGTAAGTAATAAATTAAGGAAAGTGCTAATGCCACGTCCAGCAATCAAGGAAATGATATGCCAAAATTAAGTAATAAATAAAATATAAGAAAGGAAATAGAGAAAAAAATAGAAGCTAAAAAACTGCAGGTGACAATTCCACGAAGCAGGTGACGAAGGGGAACTTCGCAAGGCATTGAAGAGCTGGCGGCCCATGTGGATGCGTGCGGCTACGTGTCCATTGCGGCGCAGAAGACGGGCGCCCCCACGGGTTGGCGGCGTGCACTGTCCGTAGACACACCAGAGACGGCGTACCTGAAGGCCAAGCTCGCCGCGGAGTCCTTCCAGCCCCTCCACATCGTCGTTTGCCCCTTCCGCATCGTGGTCGCCTCCACTTCGACCCTCATCGCCTATCCGTAAGCAACTCTCTCACCCCTCATCCTCCAGTAAGTATTAGCAGGTAGCATGTGGGCGTGGCATTCTATCGTACGTCTTTTGGTCATCCGGAGGTGGCACCTCAGACTATATATAGTGTGCTTAGTAGTACTCGTGAAGGCAGGAGGCAACTGTCAGCTTGCCTGTGAATGAAACGTCGCTGCGTCTTCAAACAACATGAAATGCAGTTGTTCTTCCTTGCAGATTGCACCAAACTGACATATGACGAAAAACTTACATGCTTTCAACCTCTTCTCAAGTTTGATGAGGCATTTTTTGAAAGTTGTATCTCCATGTTACATCATGAACAAGTTTAAGTAGCGATGGGCCGATGACAGCTTTGAAACAAAGCATAAGCAAGATCATTTCACGACTATCCAGGATGAATTTTTTATTTGTTTATCATGTCTTTTGTTGAGACGGTGCTAGCATCAAGCTTTTGCAGATTCCTAGGTGTTAAGTTAAATTTTTGGGACAATATATTTAAATGCTGGAGGCCATGGACGTCCAAAGAGATATAGATTTTAAAGACGTGTTACAAATAAAGAGAAAAGCGTCCGCTCATCCATATTCCATATTGCAGGGAAATTGAATGATGTATTTCAAACAAGTAGCCTGAGATCAAGATCAGGACAGACAAGGGGGCAATCCAGTGATGTAATTTTATCTACACTGTCTATCCTACTATATAATTAATAAAGTTGAGTGTCTACATACTCATTCATCTAGAAGATCTAGACCCTTCAATCACTTCCATCAAATCTCAACCATTCCTTTTAATTTAATATAATTTAATTCAGCCCCCACTGAAGAATAATGGATTCCACACAATCAACGTTCATTAGATTGTACCCGATATGTACCCGCACTTTTAAGTAAGATAAGAAATAAAATTATAAGGAAAGTGCATGACGTTAATTTAACTGATTAATAATATAATTGATTTTTGATTTTTATCGTTGCGTAGCACGGGTATGATACTAGTTTTTATATAAAAAAGTCTACTTAACTCTAAATTTATATCTGATACGTATTCCTCTAAACTATAAAACATGATTCTTAATCCTCATCTATTCTATACAAAAAAATTACTCTTTTGTGATGACGGTTTTACCTACATGACAGTCTACGCCTCTCACTTGTATATAAGAAAGAATCTACTTAACTCTAAATATATATCTGATACGTATTCCTCTAAACTATAAAACATGATTCTTAATCCTCATGTTAGAAAATAATCTAGACTTATGGTGTAATTGGCGGTGTGCCTGGAATTGTATCAATTAGTGTAGGATTATTGCACGGAATTTTTCTTAATGCATGAGAGTCAGAGATGCTCGAAGTAGCGGTGTGCTACGAGAACCAGCGGAATCAAGACAACGAGTGGAAGGTAAAAAAATATCTACTGATGGCAGAGTAGCCAGGATGGCCGGGTCATTGGTTTGGTTATGTGACGTAAAAAGCAGCATGCATGTATTAGAGTAATTAGTATAATGGCCGAACAATTAGTATTTTGGTTAATTGTGATATGCATGCAGCATAAAAGTCAGCCGCTACTTGCATGACTAGGGTACGGCATGCATGGCTGGAGTTAATGCCTTAATGGTGCATTGGTGCATGTAATTAGCCGTTCACGTCAGGGATTATGGCGTGGAGAACGTGGGCAGTACATGCGCTGATTAGCTGGTCTATTTAAGCTTGTAATCAGAGTTTGATTAGTGAAAAAAAAGAAAAATGTTGCGGTTTTGTGAGTTCACTAGTAATTTTCTAGCCGATCAAGGCTTCTTTCTCTCTATTAGCTGAAAGCCAACACCTCATCATTCTATACCGAAAAAATTACTCCAGAGTGATTTATGATGGCGGTTTTGTCTATATGACAGTCTACGCTAGTACGGAACAGTTGAGCTGACTCGGTGTAGATGACTGATATGTGCAACCCCAAAATCTAATGTGGATCGATACCATTTCTCTCTCCTTCTTTTTCCTTATGGGCAAGAAGGGCACGGCACAGGAAGGCTGGACGCACCGCACGGGGGCTAGAGCACGGGGTGCGATGTGCGGGGGCTCAGGCACGGAGGGCACATGAGGAGCTAGGCACGGAGGGCATGATGCGCGGGGGCTGGACGCTCAAGCGTGCGGGGGGCCCAAGCGTAGGGGTGCAGAGGAGGTGGCACGCTTCAGTGGCTAGGAGGAGGAAGAAGGAGGAGGAAGGAGGAAGAAGAGAAGAGAAAAAGAGAGAAATGAGATAGGTATATTTTTCATGTCACCTATAAGGTGGTCCCACATGTCAGTTGAGCCAGCTCAACGCTCTTTTCCAGCGTGAACTGTCATGTAGGTAAAACTATCGTCCCAAACCGTCCTGGTGTAATGAATATATGCTGACCAAAATTTGTGTCATGAAACTTGAGGGTGCAGGATTTAAATTTTAGCAATCTTAATCCATGCATAACTGCCTTCAAACCTGAATTCAACTGAGTGACGGCTGCCTAAATTTGCTTATGAATCTATGAAACTGGGTGTTCAGGGTTTAAATTTTGGCAATCTGAAACTTTGCAGAATGGCCTTTTAAACCAATTAATTAAGCACCCATATCACCGAAAATTAATTCAAGTTTGGCTTGGATAAACCAACCTCATGTACATGATGGCCCGATGGATTGATCCTTAGATTACTGTAAAGAAATCTGTTGAAACGTCTGTGTAATAGGGCAATATTCTAATGTATTATCCTCATCATCAGAGAGAGAGTGAGTCATTGCTGACTGATGGACATTTTCACGAGCTTTACGCAATCGAAGTCAAAAGTCTTTGAGCTGACCTCTGAGTCTGATGAGCTCTCGAAGAAAATACACGCATCTACGTTCATAAAGCAATCGATAAGTTGTCAAGAGACATGCATCTGGATTCTTAAGAAGTAAAGAATTGGGTAGCTTAAGCTTGTATTATGCTTTAACTTACTGAAAAGTGAAAAGATTTCAGGACAAGATCTATAAAGTCTGAGAGGCGGCTGATCGAGACAAACCATGACTGATCATTGACAGTCGTAGTGTAGCTGATTCGTTAAGATTGTGATCAGCACAAAACAATTACTTTTTAACACACGATCTTTACTTGAAAAAAATAAATCCCTAGTAAACCACTCACCCTGAACAACTCACCAATAAGAAATATTCAGATCGTACGATAGCTCGGACAGCCGGCGGCGCCGAGAAGAGCAATGTGAAATGCGTTCTCTAATGGATGTTTAGATAAAAACAATGAGTTGGTCAAAGCTGTCGACGTTTTCGTCTTTTAGTTAGCTATGCTTAATCAGGGGAGGAATGGGGACACACAATTTGCAGGTCACCATGTCGATCCATTGATACAATAATCTGGTATATATATTGAGCTGTCGTCGATTGCACACAACCACGAGGTCGAGCTGAAGCTGAAGGGCAGAGCAAGCAAGCCGCTGCCTTTATCCTTCCCGGGATATCCCTTCTTCTTCTTCCTCCTCGGTCGATCGCCATGTCCAAGGTCTAACCTTGCGTGCAGTGACAATTTCCTATCTATCTATCTCTCTATCCGCCGCATCCATGTATCGCAATTGGAGTCTTGGAGACATCTTTTATCTGCTAATTTCTGTATGTTGATTCTGCAGAAGATCGTTCTCAAGGTGGACATCATCCGCGACAGGTGCAAGGCCACCGCCATGGCCACCGTCGCCAAGATCCCAGGTACGCCACGAGCTGCAGATGCATGCTGCATGGGATAAACTACGATTCGAGGTTGATTTAATTTAGCTGCGCGCGCGCGCGCGCGTGTGGAAGCTAGGGATCAAGTCGATGGAGGCGGACGGGGAGAAGGGGATGATGACGGTGGTGGGGGAGGTGGACGTGGTGTGCGTGGTGACCGAGCTGCGCAAGGCCAAGTTCACGGCGGTGGTCGTCAGCGTCGGGCCGGAAAAGGAGGAGAAGAAGCCCGACCCGCCCAAGAAGCCCGAGGAGCCCAAGAAGCCGCCGCACCCCTGCTCCTGCTGCGACGGCTGCAACTTCTGCCGCTCCTGCCCGCCGGCGCCTTGCGGCGTCCCCGCCGGAGTCGGCGTCGTCGTCTACGAGGAAGCGGCTGAAGGCTACGGGTGCATCATCATGTGAATTTTTTCTTCTTGCTGAGCTAGCTAATTATAATTAATTAATTAGTAGGTGATTGCTACTCAACCATTGGAACTTTCTGCTTTTTTCCCTCTCTGAATTAAATTTAAATCATGCGACTTGACTTACGATGTCAAGCTAGCCTTTTCACATCTGACAAGAGCCTCAATTGATATAGGAAAAATGTGAAAATCAAGCAATATCTGTTCCATAAATATTTATTTTTGAGGTAAATAAATTAGTAGTGAGAGTGAAAGACTAAGATATCATTTATTAATAAAAAAAGTTGTATTATGAAGTGATTGTGAAGGATATTGAATGAATAAAAATTCTTCGTTTATAAACCAATGATAGGTGAACGTTAGAAATAAAGTTTTTTTATAAAGCTGAAGCCTAAAAAACAAAATCTTGTATGATGGAGGCAGTACCTGCTGTAAAACAGTCTGAATGTTTATGTTCAGTGTTGATTTTTCTTTTAGCTTTTAATGTGCCTGCTAATATACTATCCACATTGCACAAAAATAATGTTCAGAAGAAGGGCAAAGCCAGAGCAAAGATGATGATTAACTAATGGAAGATGATGATTAACTAATGAGTTAGTTCAGGATAAAAAAGTTATCTAAGCAACCGTGTACAGCGTAATACATACTCGAAGAGCTGGCAACTCTTCGGTCAAGCATTACTGGACTTCTAATCAAGAAAGTACATCGTAATACATATTTGACCGCTTTTGCTTTGCTAAGTCAACTAAGAATCGAAGATCACATTTATCGATGTTTTTTTATCGGCAGTGCTATCTACATGTTAGGCTGACAAGCTTGCCTAAAAACCGAGTTTGGCTGTGAGGTTTAGACGTTGTGAATAGTATTAGTCTTACCGAAAATTTATCGAGGTTCGAATACTCTTATGAATAATAAAGATATATCCTGTTTGTTGAATTGTGATAAAAAAGACTACAATGGTTAGCCAATGCATTATGCCTGTTGGTTGGACCTTCTGTCAGTTCAGTGTGATTATTGTATTTACATATTTCGATTCAGAGGTTGGCAGATACATATACGGAACAGTTTGCGAATTGGTTTCATGCTCAGATTTTTGAGAAAAGTAGATCAAAACATTCGGAATTGGCTACAATTTGAGTTCAGCTACCGGAGGAGGCTAAGCCGCAACTTACAACCTATAGCTCGCAACTAAATTTAATTTTTAGAACATAATTTTATAATTAAACTAGAAGTTTTTTGTAGTTTTTAAATTTTCAGCCTTGACCTCTAGAGCGCTAAAAACATATAAGTACGAAAGTCTTACTCTAAAATTAGTTTCATTGCTAATTTATGTATCTTTCGCTTATAATCCATAAACAGATTATAGCTCATCCAATAAGGCCCTGAAGTATAATCTCAATCTGAAAACTGATCTCTGGAGGCAGTATGGTTCTTTACTCTTGATTTCACAATTCAAAATCATTGTGCCTGTTTGCATGGGATGAAATCTGAAATGCTGAACTCTCGCTTGGGCTGTCGCCAATCATGGAACAGTTACAAGTATGGACGGAATTTCAGTTCCAATCGAAGCTGTAAAGTTGGTTTGAACTTTGAACTGAGATGCTACTAACTAAGTACGAACCAAGGGCTGTAGCTGCATCTTGTCACAAACCGAGTACGGTCTTAAAGGGATCGTACCCAAACCAAGTACGTCTGGTCGTACGAAGCACATAGGTCAACACAGCAACAGCTTTCTTGATCGGTAGGTCCAGATAATCCATCAACGGATTGTCATACTGATGAAAACACGGTTTCTTTGGAATATACATTTATTACTCTATTTGTTAGCCTTGTGAACTATAGTAGTTAATTAATTATTGAAATTATCATTTCAATTTATCATTGTAGTACTTTAGAACTAGGGCTGACAACGGATCATATCATGTCAGAATTGTTAATATCAGATATTGACCCTCATGTGAAAAAGCATACTCGAACCTTGTTCCAACTCCATAGAGAAAATTGCCACCTCTATTTAGAACATACCCTTATTAATTCCCTCCTCGCCAAGCCAAAATTATAGACATTGGCGTGCTTAATTTGACTCCTAAAACGGTACAACATAATCTAATTTTAAATATAATTTCGAATATTATATTGATGATTTTTTTTGGCAGTTTAGACTTTGGCACCGTTACGAATGAAAATACGTAAGTCCTACCTTAAAATTATTTTTTGTTGCAAAAATATACTTCTCCTTAAATAAGAGAAATAAGCACACCGTATAGTACATTGCTGACTAAAGATACTATAGTTTGTAGTACATTAATAAGTTTGTCGTATAACAAGTCCAAGATTCCAGTAAACGTCGCCACCAACCAACAACTTATCTGACGACAAATTTCTACGAAACAAGTAGCTCAAACAGTCCAAAAGAGTACATCTTTGAAGGAAAATAACACAAAAAACTAAAACTAATATATACTACGATTTGCATGAATTTGCACTGACCATTTCAAAACAGAAAATCAGATAACCGGACAAATCAAATGGCAGAGACAAATTAGAGACAAATTGTAACTAAATCTGTCCAACACTGCAAGCACTTGTGTCCTTCAGTACCAACTCTGAATAGAATCCGAAGTTCAGAAAAGAGGAAAAAAACTATAAAACTATTTTTTATCAAAAGATTGCCCTTCAAATATGTGTTATTCTCTTCACGAGGCTACATGAGCCAGGCCTCAAGCTCGGCTCGTTGACAGCCCAAATCTAATCCTAGTCAAACCACAATGCCCTAGATCCAGAACTTATCTTGGATCTATGACATAGGATACCACACCCCCAGCACCTTGCTTCTTATTTCCATGGGGAATTGATGACATGTTCAGGAAGACAGATGACCAGAGAAGGTTTATCCACAGCATGCACACATTCAGAGTCATGCTATCATCAGTCCCAGTTTATACTAGATACCAACCCATGGTCAATGGATGATAGCTTCAGGGAAATATCATGTTTAAATAGGGTACTAGGTTTCTCTAAAATCAATGCTCCAGTTGATAGAGCAACAGATTATAACAGTATGAACCTACTATGTCACAAAGATTACCCACCAGCACTTTCTCAAAAACAAAACAGGCTCCTGAATAGCTCTAGCTATAAGTCATGATCAAGCCTTTAAACTCCCTCGAAAATAGTTAAGTGTCTTTTTGCACAAACAAGCCATTACAGATTAAATGGACAAATTGGCACATACAGGAAAAAGCTTGAATGGCTACACCTGTAAAAGGCTGCTGTACAGTACAACCTCCAAGCATATGCCCCTAAAGGTCATTACAGATGAAGTAATGACTAATGAACGAACTCATATGCCCGACACCCTGCTTGCAGATGAAGGGAAACAAAGTGGAAACAACAAATATGCACAATACACACAAAAAAACACTAAGAGAGGGCATAGAGAAAAGTAATCCCCACCAAAAAAGAACCTTTTTACTAATAAGAAACCAGAAACCTGTATAACTCAACGTTGGACTGGCCAAGCATGCACCGCAAATCCAAAATGTTAAAACAGAAAAGGCACATGGATTGCCTGATGAAATTTGAACAAGAGTTCAAAAACTGAAGACAATGAACAAGACGATAACGCCTTTTCTGATTGAGAATTCACTATGCTAAGCGACGCTGCAAGGAACAGACCAAACTGCTCTTGATACTCAACCAGAAGATCGCCAAATGCGGCCTTCAAGGGAAATTACCATAACAGAAACATCATCATGGTATTTTCGGCGATCACCCTGTGGTATATCCAGCAACTCATGAAAATCCATCCCTGCATGCAATATACATCATAACCAGAATAATAGGGTTAGCTTTCAGAGAATGATTATCACATCAGTCCCTTATTTCAGGTAATAATTCAAAGTTCAAACAAATCACATCATTATATACAAGTCGATTCATACAAACATGCATATATATATGGAAAAATTGAAAAAGGGTTCCTGGAAGTTACTAATGTAGAAATTACAGAAATAAGCCATTAAGAAAGTTGGGGTAATTCCTAAAAAAATAGGATACTTCCTCAGTCCTACAAGGACCATGGAAGTTTCAACAGTTTTAACAGAATTAAGGCATGACAAGAGTCTTCATCAGTATAAGTAGTAGCAAGAAGAGAAACCCAGGAAGAGTTCAAAGGTCGCAAACAAGGCATGGAAATGCCATAGAAAATTGTAACTGTTGCATACATTGAATAGAATGAGTAAATGTTATTATCAAATGCAAAAACAAAATCCAACCATGTTAATACAAAAATGTAAGGAAGCACTAACTACACTATCTAACCGCACCATGGAATTGAGTTATTATCGATTATCATCAATATAACAGTCTAATGAGCTATTAGATTTTAGTTTTAATGGATAATAACAGATTTACTTGATTCTACTTTTACCCTAATAATCTCATTACATAGATGAAAGCGTGTCCCTAAAGTAAATCATGTACTTGCATACGTCAAATAGTGCACGCTAGAATGTATGAAGGCAGAACTGACCATTCTTTTTTGCTGCACGGCATAGCAGCTCAGCAACAAGGTACTGAGCAGGGTCACCCTCTGGAACATTTTCCATAAACCATGCAACATGTGAAACCACCTCATCGTTGCTGAAATATTGATACAGTCCATCTGAGGACAGCACAAGAAACCGATCATTTGAACAAAGACGATGGTGAAGGACAGCAGGGTTGCAGCTAATATATGCTGATGTCCCAACATAGTCGATACGAAACATCTCAAGTAGTGTGTCATTAAATTTTGGCTGCAATAGGCAAAGAAGATATATTAACCAGCTGCATGATTGAATATTCCTCTGTAACACAATCTTCCAAAAAATATATATATAAATATCCATTTGGGAATTTCCAAGATTGTGTGCTTCATATTCTAGGATTAATCTTACAGAACAAAGAGAATCTATACCTATTTATTTCAGAAGTCACTAATAGCACCACTAACTACAATCCCTTGACAAATACATGTATGTTACTGATTATTCTTCAATTGTCTGACTAGATGGTAACATATTATTGCTCTTCCATTAATATATTGATATATTAAGTTTAGTTTTTCAACATAATTGTTGAAATACGTGAAAAGCAAAGCCAGTTGTAAATTGTAATGTACACGCAATAGGGCAGCTCACTTCTGTTAGATTTGCATGCTCAATGGAAAAAATTAGAAGGCTATAATGTTAGGTCAATTGCTGGTTTGATTTAGATGTACAATGATGTGATTACACCCATCTTTCAGTTTGTGTGCATCCATCAAAGCAAATGGAAGTATGGAACCCCTACAGTTCTTAGTTCCCATCATTCATAAAAGAAACTAATAAACAATTTATGAATAAGTTCTAACATGAAAACCATAATTATATTGCTATGGCAATTAGTCAATTACTTGGTGTATCATTATTGGACATAAATAATGTGTGGATCAAGATCTTGAATCAAATCATGGATGCTTTGATAGGAACAGTGCATTTTTTCATCTGACAACAAATTAAATTTATAATTGTCCAGAAAAGATTGTATGTAGTTTATACAAATAAAAATTATAAATGAGAAAACGATGAAACTACAGTAAAGGGAATATCCTAAGTAATTATACTATTATACTAATTAATTACTCTTTAGTCTTTCCAGTCAAAAATACATTACGTTTGACTTTTTGCATGGCCTTCGATGTACAACTTTGACCATAATTTTGTGTAATAATAAATTTATAAAAAATTTAAAAATTATAAGATTGTGAAAGTACTTTTCAAGATAAATCTAGTCATACCATTTTAATGCTTTTCAACTAAGTATTTTAAAGATATTAACAGTCAAATTTCAACAGTTTGAACAAATTTTGGTCAAAACAACATGCATTTTTTACCAGAGGGAGTACTATAATTGGGTAGGATAATAAGTAATTATGATTATGATTCTCTCTTGTGCTAGAATCATGATGACACAATGCCATGACAATGTGCTGCCTGCCAAGTCCATTGGGAGGGCTTTGCACAAGGCAAGAGGCCTTGCATCAGACATCACAAAAGAACAATAGAAGCTTTGGCAAGAGGCAGATGATCAAACATGCCCATCTATCTATTAGTGTAGTTAGTCAGTTTAGGAGATGATATTTACTTAAACAAGATATCTGGTTAGTGTTGCCCATTGCAAGAGGCAGATGGATTGTAATTAAGTTAAGAAAGAAGTATATCAAGGTCCTAAGCTTCTTGTGACAGTGAGACAGAAAGACGGCTCACATTGTGCTCATCACTCTTTCCCAACTACAATTCCCACACCAAGACATACTAAGATTATACCAAGGATCAATTGTCCCGCTCAATCTAGGATCACAGAATTTTTTAGTTCAAGACTTGAATACAGATTTTTTATGACCTTGAGCATAAAAGCAGTTCAAAAACAGGCATGGGCATATAAAGCTCTATAAAGATACCTTCTTTAGAAAGCCAGCACCAAATGCTCTAGTAACCTTCAACTGTCCTTTCACTCTATCATTAAATACAGATTGAGGGTCATCAGTATGTTCTGCCCTAATCCTCGAGACTTCCTGCAGAGCACATCGAATGGACCATGAAGCTGACAAATAAATTATCATATTTACAGTAAACTACAAGATAGAATGCTAAGAGCAACTTTAGAAATGCAAAACTCAAAGAAACAAATTAGGTGTTTAAACCCAAATAAAACTAAGGCAGCAATGAAGGATCCATCCTAAGAAAGGATGAAGCAAAATTTATGTCTCTTGTTTCGCATCCTGTTTTACCAGTTATTTACTGAAGCTTCCAAGGAATTTATAGTAGACAAAGATACTTGATTTCATCTATATTGAAATGTAATAACAATACAGCAGGACACTCTTCCAAATTACATGCCTGATTATCCAGAAGCTAGTCAAGCTACCTTCAAAGACATTTTTTAAAGAACTATTGTTCTTTCAGAAGGTGTATCTGCAAGGTAAACTACTATTTTCATGATTAGACAAACTATCAAGAGACAAAACCTGGAACGTTCTTCAGATAGAACATAGAGGGTCAAAGTACTATTGGGGTGGCACTTGAAAATAGAAATATTTTGCATTACCAGGGTGAAGGCCAACAGACTAGTAAGAAATAAGTTCAGTCCTGAAAGGATGTTAATGTGGATCCACGGAGTTAAATAATAGAGTTTGTGTTGAATAATTATAAGGTATACAGAATGAAAAATCTTTTTTTATGCACCAGAGTTTGACTCTGGTCATTCCGAAATAGAATTTGGTATTTTGGGAAAAAAAATGGAAATACTAATGAATTTGGCAGCCATGATGCATGCTAACACAACATAGTATTACTATTCAGTATTCTTAAAACAACTCAATTTGCATGACAGGCTCAACAGACTAGCCCATGGCATCTCTGCGCTTAACAACAAGATATAGGTCCAATCCAATTCCGTTCATATACATATGCATAGAAGTCAGTAATAAAAATCAACACAGTTTTTAACATGCTAAGACTTAAGAGTGCAACTCAAGCAATACTTAAGACAATCCAGGTTGCTGACAAGCTTCACAGTCTTGTTGACCAGCCCAATAAAATCATACACACAGTAACTATCACATTTTTTTCCAAATGATTTCCTCAATCTTGAAATCCTGCTGGCTAAAGTACTCCACATTAACTTTAACTCTACAATTATGATCACTTTACAGTATCAATTAGAATCTACAGTATTTTTTAGGAGACCAGACCCTACAATAAATACTATCAAATTCACTGTAAGCCATCACAGCAAGAGGACACATAATATAGCATCACTCTCATACAATGCCATGTGGCTTAGGCACACTGCATATTTATTATTTAATATCCTACTGAGATTTTCAGAGAAATTAAAATGAGGATAATAAAGGACCTACCAAAATATGCATGATAGACAGATGAATTCAAATCCCCAAATTGTCATTGTGTAGAATAGAAGATGCTAATATAAAATGAAAGATAAGTAGCAAACAAATATCAGAAACATACCTCCTCAACACTTGTACTATGATCAGTCGACAGTTGCACTGCTCTCATCTTTAATTTACAAATAGTCAATTCCTTAGTTTTTGTATCGCTGCTTAGGTGGCTGTTAGGATTATGCATTGGTGACTCCTCTGATATCCTATCGAGTTCAACACGGACAAGTGACTCCCTTGACCTGTTTCGATGTCTTAAATCACCTTTCAAGAAGCTTGAGTTATTGTATTGATTGTTATCCTGTGCCAAGATAACTCGGCTATCTCCAAGATTCATAACATATACATCCTGATCCTTCATCAACATCACAAGCACACATGAACCCATCAATGCGAGCTCTGGATTTTTATCAAGCTCCCTTTCGACTATTTCCATGTATGCTTCCTCAGTGTTTTCAAGGGCCCGTGACATTGCCCTCAATACAGCATCATGATCTACTGGTCCTGATTTGCATCTCCTAGTGACTTCTGAAGGTTTGATAACATTTTCATCAACTTGAGGTTGATCTCTGTGCCAATCATAGTTCCAAGGGAAAAACTTCTTCTTCAACAATTTTTGTTTCTTGTACATCTTCCTCAACTTTGACCCAAACAAATACCTTCTCATAATTTGCTTGTGTCCTGATGAAGATGATGAAACTGAACATTCATTACACTCTTTTGAATCGATCCCAAGCACACTATCACCTTGTCTTGAACTTTTCTCATTCTCAAAATCAACACATTCTCCAGTTGCTGCCAATGAACACCTTGAGAGCTTGGCTAAATCCCTAGACCTTTCTTCTGTAGTTCCTGCCTGCATATTAAATATGCTCCTACCTTTCCTTCTCTCTGGTGACGACTTGGAAATATTTCTTGTATATTCTTGAAGCAACTCCATCTCAAGTAGCTCAAAAAGACGTCTGCTCCTTCTGATTTCTTTTGGTGGTTTGACATCTTGATTACAGTAAGTACTATGTTGTGATGTACAGCTACAGCTAGTGTTTACATCTGTATTTGAAAGATCTCTGCCAGAGTTTTGAGATTCTCCACTCTGGAGATTATTCCACATATCAGCCCCCACCTTTTCCTCAACTATTTCACCAGCATCCAACTTCTGATTACTTGAAACCTGTGACGCTAAATCTCTCTGATCATTGGTGTTCAAGTCTGACTGAACTTGCAAGGCACCCTCATCACTTATCTTCCCACTGGGTACATTTTGTTTTTCAGAATTAGCAAGTGGTTCTGATTTACCATTGTCAATCTGGAACTGAATGCCACCTCCATCAGACAGGTCCTGAGGCGTTGCAGTTGACTCACCCTCTCCAACAGTAGATACATGAGCACTCCTTTCAGGGCTATCTTCATAAACCCAGAGCAGCCCTTCCAGCTCCTTATCAATGGCCTTGTATAGGTTGCTCATTAAGAAATCCGGTGCATCAGGGCCACTGAAACCATCATAAATTCCAATAAACAACCACCCTTGCTCTTCAGATAGAACAACATGAACCCTATCCTCTCCTGCCTTACCATGAGCCCACTGCAGGTTCCTTGTCACACTATACTCAGGCTCAGGCAACCCAGCTTCCAATCCATTATGTGAACCTTCTGATGTGCACTTTGCATCCCTCGACAAGCTCAGTTGAGCCATGGGATGCAACAGAAACTTATGGACCCAACCAGGACCTTGTGAGCTCCTGCTAAATGTTCTTGACAATGCACTTTTCATCGGTCTGCTAATGCTACGTACAAGCTGCCCGAGACCAGCCTTCCTTTGAACATATGAAAGAGGTGCCGAGAAATTGCTTTTGTTGCCACTGTCAATAGGGCCAGACATGAAGACTCCCTTATCCAATGGCCCAGACATAAACCCAGCACCTTTGTCCAGCGGCCCGGATGCAAATCCTCTCTCCAGTGGCCCTGACAAGAAGGTATTGAGTGGTCCTGACCCCCGCGGCACCGGCTGCAATGGAACAGCGGCAAATGAGGCAGTGCTCTCGAATGCGGCAGCAGGCTCCTGCATCTCACCGACAAGGGACACACACAGGTTGCCTGTCCGGGCAGAGGATGCGTTAGCACTCACTGAGGCCCCTGATATTGTCCGAAAGGTGGTCTCAGAGAAGCTCTTGGTTGGCCTCTGCAACCCAGCTGCCAAGTCTTCGAGGACCTCCTGCCGGAAGGACCCGCTCCGGGTCTCTGAGTCCAGCACGCTGGAGTCCAGCGTATACCTCTCAGAGTTGGACGGCGAGATTACCGGCGAATCAGTAATGGCCCCAGGCCGGACATAGCAGAAGGAGTGTCCAAGCCCTTCATCCAGCGGCTCGAGGAACTCCAAGTTGACGCCGGCCTTGTCGGCCGGCGCGAAGCAGCCGACGACCCTGGAGGTGCTGTTGCCCATGGCTCCTCCCAGCACCGGCCCTCCGCCACCCTACCTTGACAGGACCCTAGCAGCCCCCTCCACCCAGCCCCCCAATGCCCGTCGCCGAGGGCTCCGGCCAGCCGGCAGCATGAGCAGGCAGACTCCGCGCGCCCAGAACCGCTCCCCCACCCGTTGCCCCCGCCCCCGGGCCAATCCTTGCATCTTAGGCCGCCGCCACCCACCACCTGCTCGACGAAATGCGCCAGAGCAACCCCATCCGACAAAACCGGGCACCACACCACCGCCGCCTAGCCCAAAGAACACACCAAGAACCGATCAAGATTCACGGACAAGCACCAAGAAACGGTCACCCCCGTATCAATAACCCAGCCCTCAAGTCGGATCCCAAATCTGGCCGCCCCCAAGAAAGCCCTACTGCAAGGAAGGATCAAGAAATGGGGGATCTTTCCCTCACTCACTCTCTCTCACTCACTCTCTCTCTCTCTCTCTGGGGTTTTTGGTTGTGGGCTGATGATTTCAAATGGGGTGGGAGGGGAGCAGGAGTAGGAGAAAAGGCGGAGATGGGAATGGAATCGTTGGAAGCTTTGGGAGGGACGAGGGAGTGAGCCCCCTCTGCCTGCCAGACTGCCTCCCTCCTGTTTGCGTTCGGCTGCGGCTGCAGCTGCGGCTGCGGAGACGAGAGGAGAGAGATGGCTGCCTGCTAGGCTGCTAGCGAGAGGGGTGCTCTTCTTCTTCTCCCTGCGCGCACTGGCCAGGTTGCTCAGCTCACTGCTTTGGTTTTCGATGCTGGCTACTTGGCTGGTTTTGTCTTTTTTCCTTCCGTGAAGTCTACTTATTTAAATTTGGACCGGTTTGAAATGCTTCTCATTTTGTTTTTATTTATACATACCAAAATAACTTCATTTCTCTTGTATTGTATTTATCTCAAAATAACTCTGTTACGTACTATTATTAGTTCATAAATCGAGAAGTTATTGTTTTAATACTTCTTATGTATTCTTTAGTTGTCATATACATAAATCAAGCACTTAAATGCCTAAATGTTTTTAGATGCATAAAAACATAAATACAAACTTATAGCATGGTTTTGTGATTTTTATCAGTTTTATAAATAAATTATAATCTTTATTATTAAAAAGTTGTGTTTTTTAGACCGAGCAGATGCACGAACACAAAATGACATCTTGGTTACCCGCTGTGAATTATGGTTTATTTCTCTAAATTAAGAAGGGTTTTAATTTGGGTAGATATATTTGTCCCAGGACTCATCGTCTGCATTATTGGCTCTATTAAATTTGCATATACTTGTACATCCCACTCTCAGCTTCTTCTTCTTTTTTTGCTGAAAAGGCTACTTTTGTTCAAATTCGTTTTACAATTTCGTTGGTGCTTAAGGGTGACTTTCTTTATTTTCCTTTTGGAATTTGGAACATGTTACCTTTCTCCTTCTTGATTTAGCTTGGTGTTTCCATCTCACTATTTGTTTCCTTTTTACGGATTATGTGTCCATCTCTCTAGAGGCTTTGGAATTCTTGGAGATGACAGAGAAAGGGTGTGTATTATTGGGATTTGGGAGTAGAGCTCAGAACTTCAGTGTGCACTGGGTTGTACAGGTCTTGTCTCCTTTTGGCTTTGGTCAGTTTTTATTCCACTTTAGCTCCTTTAATGTTCACTGGAGTACAACTCAACTCCTACAGCTCCACTGCTACCAGTTTCCTCTCAACTACTACTGCCATTTGCCTTTTGAAAATATATAGTTTGATGCAAGCTTATTAATTCGTTTTTGGAGTTCATTTCAGGTTAGCTATTGGAATATAATGTTAAGTATCGACGATACCAGTATATTGTTTCAGGGTTAGTGAAATAATATAATTTAATTTAAAAATATATCAATAAGACTAAATATGATATATATGAATTATTTCATATCTCAAACCTAGGTTATGACTTGAATGTAATACAATACATAATTTAGTTTATATAGTATGCAATATATAAAACAAATTTCAATATGCAGTTTTGATCAATATGTCCACGAACGATAGCAAAATGATTAGAATTGACTGGTATGGCAATAGAACTGGTCAGAAATAGCACGTACAATCATTTCGATTGGTATTGGAACAGAAGTCTTGCATGTTACCAAAATGAACTCCACTAGTATCGGCGTCATTGTCGCCTTATTAATCTTGTGTCCCCATCCTTTATGAGGAATATAATTATTTGTACACAAGTCAACCGATGAAGTAATTGTACCAGCTTGTGAAATTAAGTCACTAATTAATTACTGGTCTAGTCCAATTCCGGTTCAACAAGTTAGTGGCACATAATTACTACGTGGAAAACGAAAATTAGGCCACTGTACTCCCCGAAAAGATCCAAAACACAAATTCCAATCGTCTGCAGGAGACAATGATGAAGAGGCATGTCTCACTTTAATTTTTTTGGGCTACAAAAACAAAAGGATTTGTATGGTGATATAGCAGTATGTAGACAATTTTCCGGTTCCAAACAGATGGCAGGATTGTTAGATTAGCCGGTCCATTAATTTATGGGTTGATTAAATATCATCTAACATAAAGTTAATGAATACATCAGAATGTTTTTTTAAAAAAAATGTACATCCACCTCCCAAATATTGATAATTTGGGATCGATGGTACAAACCCATTCACTCAAATTATGTGTCTTAATTTCCTCTATATATAAACTCATGAGTTCCAAAACACAATATGTCAGTATATACCTAAATTATCCTCAAGACTAACATGCCTTACATTTTCAAAAACACCAATTAATAAAAACCAATGTCTTTTCTTCAAATAATTTAATTTGTTGGTGTAAGACTCAGAACAATTAATTAAATGTGAACCGGACAATTTGAACGCAAGACTTCGATGTTCTGAACCCTTAGCTAAAAGATTCAACGTGCAATCTTATATGAAGTGACACATGCATATGGTTGATGCGTGTCAGAGGTGTCCAAATGAAAAAAAACAAAGTTTACGTGCGACTGCAAATTAAAATTTTAACCGCTTAATTACCGTGTTGATATATCACACTATAAATTTATAGTCTATAATGATCACGACTTTTATCAGAATATTAATGTTCTAAGTCATATCAAACTATTATTATTAACACTAAATTATAGAGGAATACTTGTAACAATCAGTAACAATGTCTAATATTAGATCAGCCACCGGCCGATTATTTGTCTAGATCAGGCTAATTAAGGTGACGTGCTAAAGAAGCTGCAGTTCTGGTACTCCAAGATTGTCATCTTACTGTAATTATCATTAATTATATGTCCAGGATTACAGTGATCTGCTGCATCTGCATAAGATTTATTCATGTACGCATAGCAAGTAAGCATGGCTGGATATAGTTAGTCATGGGGGCTTGGCCCACAGGAAGACCAGCTCCACGATCACCAGCAACAAACCCATCCATCACCCTCTTTGACTAATTGGTAATTAATTATTTATAAGCTGCTCCTCTAGAATCCATCACATCCCTATCACCAATTGTGATTAATTAAACGGGCAATTAGGGGATTAGTTTACTGGACACTGGGTAGTGTGATCATTGTTTAGTCAGGGAGAAGAGTAGGAGTTAGTCTTGTATTAAATGGAGATATACTTATAATATTCCGTCACAAAAGCGGATCACAATATTATATATATATTATCGCATGATAATTATATTTTATTGGTTGGTCTAAGTACTATTATGTAATTATGTAATTCAGTATTGATATTAGCATTCCATGATGATACTGTTGATTAAAAATTAGATATAACTATGTCTATATATGTCAATAGACATACGTGTACGTACGTACGTCGTTCGCCCGAACACTAACTGCAGCCTCAACACAACATGCCTGCAAAAGCCATAGCCGCATGCCCAGCTCAGTGGACAGATTGGTGCTAGTGAATTAAGTTGCAAAGCAAAGCTGTACGTAGCAGCTAGTGGCATTGTTATATTATTCAGTTTTGCATCGAACAATTGACGGATCTGCAGCTTTGTGTGCGTAGTAGGCTAGCTATCTGAATGTCACAGATGCATTTATACATATAAAGGCACTTAATTTAGACATTCTGCTGCCAAGAACAGTAGAGAGATCTCTAGCTGGCTAACTCGAACGTTCTGTGATCTGTCCATCCTACTTGTACTGTCCCAAATATAATACGGAGTAGATCCTACAACTATCTAGCTCCCGGAATGATGAGGGCATGCACACAACAAACAGTGTGCTAATATATGGTGCTTAACCACGACACTAAAGCCACTAGCTTTGCATGCCTAATTGCCTTTGACCCGATCGATCAATCGATCGATCAGTGGAGCTCGCTAGTGGTAAAGTACAAGCTAACTTCGCTCTTTAATCTTTAATAACTAGTAACTAATTGGTTACTACAGCGACATCATGCAAGCATGGCAGCATGCTGTAGTGAACGAGCTAGCTAATTAATAAGCTAGGACGGTCGTCGATCGATGGCAAATTGGCCGGCCTCGATCGCCGCTTCCAATCTTCTCTGGCCCTTTTCCTTTGCCACACTCTCTCTTCCCATCCTCTGTCCTCAGTCCTCTCCTTGTTTTCTTTCTCTCTTTCTCATCGGGATGCTGCGAAAGACATCTCTGGAAATTGACCTGTCAGGGGAGCAGCTAGCTGACTCCGCCGGACTTTTGACCGCCGCCGGCCGGCCGGCCGGCTCGATATCGATCTCCCCTCTAGCCCTAGCTATAGCGGCTGCATGGAAAGGATAGCCTGGTCGTCGGTAGCTGCATGCTGCCCCTGCTGCTTGCATCGAAAAGCGTGCTCTCTGCTCGGGATAAACTAACTACTAATGAGCTGCATGTCTCACGTAGAGTCTTTATTCCTGAGACAAAATATAACTAATAAATTAGCGACGAGAGTAAAAAATGTAAATAAAGTTTTTTACACAAGGTTAAAGTACTAGAAATAAAGTCTTTTTATAAGGGCACGCAAATTGTTGCCAATAATGCATGGAGCATTAGTTAATTCAGATGTTTTTAAAGAAAAACAGATAATTCAGAGTTAACTAGTTTAATTAGCTTGTAGGATCAGCACCATCCTTCCCAAAAAAATAAAGATGGCAACTTCAACTTGTGTTTGTGTTTAAGGACCGGCCGGCACTAATGCGGCTGCCCAACCATATATATGTACACGTACGTCGATCGGCGTCTAGCCATTTAATCAGTGACATGCATGATGATGCAACGTCGACAATACAGTAGGGCCGTAGAAAAAGACCAGGCCGTCTACTGAACGCTAATACTTGCAAATACTTTATTTTTATATTCAATATTTATCCACAAAACTTTATTTTTATCTCTACCTTGTTTTAAATACATATACAATTAATAATAAGCTCTGATTAACTAAATACCGATATCAAATCAGCTTACATTTAAAATAGAGCCAACGGAATTAATGAGAGGCACCAAACTTATTCCTCCTCTACAATAATAATCTACTACCTCCGATCCAAAATATAAGACATATACAAGTTTTTACATGGTTTCCAAATTAAATTTTTGATCATTAGCTATTTTCATTTCAAATATCAATCTAACTATATAATATGTGTAACACTAAATATAAATATTTTTATTTAATTATTAATCATAAGTTATAAATATTAGCCTCTTGTAATTTAAAACGGAAATAGTGTCTAATTAATACAAATAAAAGTATTTATATCTAATTAATACAAATAAAAGTATTTATGAGACAGAATAAGTACCTACCTGTGCCCACTTGCACTTCTGCTGTTCTGCAGCTTAAAGGCAGTGAGTAATTGGCAGGGATAATTAGGTGGCAGGCACAACTGCATCCAGGGGAGTAGTAATGTATCACTGCCTTAATATCATAGACTCTTTAATGACGGGTCTTATACATATACAGATATACTGATGTACACTTTGAATCATGAGTACACGGAGTAGCAATTTTTTTAGTATGAGCTACACTGACAACTATTATAAATTGGTGATCCATCTCATGTGTAAAATGAGCTGAGGGATCAGTCAACTACTTCATGTATGTATGTGGCCTTGTGGAGTTATTCAGTGCTGTAATACAATAATTGGTTCTTGGAGCCGGGCGAAAAGTAAAGAAGTGTATTATTTAATCATTTATATACTATCTAGTTTTCTTAGCTAAAGATATCTAAAGTTAAACTTAGAAAATACATATATAATCAATCTAATAGAATGAACACTAATTTTTAACCTAAGTACCAAGGCTCATTGGGCTCCACTCCTGAATTGATACATGTGTGACACTGAGAGTAGGTGCATGCATACCATCATGCAAGCAAACCTTACCAAGTTTATATAAGATAGTGAGCACAGTACTACTTTATAAAGTACACACCTTTTTTCCCTTTTAAATAAGGAAACATTATATATATTTTAAATAAGAGAACATATGTCATACTTGTACTTCATAATGGATCAATCTTGGACCAGACAATTAAGGATCATAAGCCACGTGGCATGCATGACACGTCACCTGGGACCATGTATCCCTCTGTTTTCTTATTCCCAATTAAAGCTCCTTGTTGACGTCCTTGTAGCCGGTCTGGTTTAATGCATGGACAGTGTCTAGTGCATCTAAATTCTTAAATGACAAAGCCATTCCAGAGGAAAAACTGGTTTCATGAGATTTGAAATGATTTGAGTTCACAAATGTCCATTTAGAAAACTCAAGATATAATTTAATACCACAAAATAGCGGTGTACTGAATCACATGTTTAAAATGTACGATACTATTGGGATGAATAGTTGAAATAAATATCCTGCATGTTTCTCTGCTAGTCCTAATGATATTGTTCGTTCATAAATAATATGTGTTGTACTAAGAACACTTTATTTCAGGATGTTATTGGGCTCATTGGCTGCTACGGCCACATGGCTGCTGAAGGAAATCAAACGGGCCCAGTAGAAAGCACGGTTGTTTGTCGACTTGTCGTTGCTGATTTCTTTCGAAAGCCGCAGCTGCTGTTTCGGCCCGCGTTCTCTGCTTCTGAGTCTGATGGTTGTTGTAGTAGCTGGCAGCAGCACCAGAGCCCAGAGGCAACTCTCTGTGGGCCTCCACCTTCAGTCTTATCAGCCTTGCTAAGTGATATAATTCATACACGTCATTTCGAATTTTGCAAGAAACAAGAAATCAACTTAAATATATTAGTTACTTCCTATTTATTCTGTTCTAGAAAAGACGTGACATTTATTTATGAGAGGGTATCGTTTACTACCACTATTTTTGTTTCATATTGTAAGTTGTTTGTAAAGTCAAACCTTTTTTGACATTGACCCAAGTTTAAACAAAAAATATATTTAATGAAATTAATTTGATGTTATAATTATTGATGTTTTTATATAAAATTGATCAAAACTAAAGAAGTTTGATTTTCAAAAAAAGTCAAATGACTTATAATATGTTTTACACAGAGTATTTCAAGGACAGAAATGGAAGAAAAAAAATGAAAAGCGATTAGAAGTCCTAAAACGGACTATATTTGAAAAAGAATTGAGAAGGCTAAAACGATTTATATAAGACATATGAGATAGTAGTTGTAGCTGAGAATCAATTGTGATCCCATTTTATAGTTTAATTACTTGCAAGACACACTTCTGAGATGAATTTTTTCTCCATTAACTGTTCGTAGCTAATTTTGCTGTAAATAAGTGTGATGGACTTTAATTTTTCGGCAACACAGAAACTGCGGGGCACACACTATCGGCACAAATAATTTTCCAATGGATCTTGCTCGCTGTCTAAATATCTCTCATGCATGTATAATTATATATTGATCTAGTGTGTAAGCTAGATAGGTTATCAACGGCAAATGTGGTATCAATTGTCTGGATCCTACTAAGAGTAATATACATGCATGAGCACTTGGGCCACTCGCAAGTCGCAACTTCAACTTGGGTGAGTGGGGAGAGATCCACCAGGCCATTGGTCCATTTGCCATTTGGCTCCCGTGTCATTATTAAGGCGGTTACTAATAAACAGTTTCCCTTAATTTGTTGATGGGGAGTTAACCAAATATAATTAGGAGCAATAATGTGTCCATTGTCAATCAGAGATAGTGATCAGTCAGCCTAGGATCGTGAAAGATCGAGCTGTTGCAATTGGTCAGTCCATTCTTCCGCCTGTGCTAGTACTATATTCTCTTCTTTAATTACTGAGATAACACGCACAACGAAGAATAGTACACGTGAAAAAAAGATAGAGGAAAATCACTTAGGATAGGAGACCTTTTAGAAAACTGTCGAAGTGTGTTTTTTCTTAAAATATCTAAATTTAATTTTATGGTACACTTAGTAGAGTATCATTGAAAAATGTTCACATTTCATTACCTGTGTAATTAATTATAAATGCGAACCGCTCTTTACACTGATATATTTTAACTGATAATTAAGATCCTTAAACAATGACCTTGTACTCTGTAGAAGAAAATAAAAAGTAAAGAAGAGTAGCAGGTGCACCTCATCCAACTATTGGGGTGTGATAGCCAGTCGTTATAAACTGCCATTTGCACACATTATTTGGCTTACTGAGGACATAAACTATTGTAGATAGGGTTCAACCGCTATCGGGATGGAGTGCCGTTTGTACTACCAGAAATTAAGATTGAAGCTACATAAGATTGAGGCTTGGATTTGTGGATTTTTTCTGGCGCCACCCTTCCAAAGGAGAATTGAAGCTAGCGAGCGTCATCACATCTCGATCTTAAGCTATAGATACCATGAGAAAGCTCAATTATTAAATGTTTTTTCGGCAAGAGTACATATGGATCCAAATAAAGTATAGTTTTTAAATTTCAATTTAGAATAATCTCTTTATTTGCCCAAGAGGTGGCATGTGATCGAGCTGTTAGATATTGATTTAGTAGACTAAAAATGTGATTATTAAATGTTGATCTATAGACAGCCTAGATGGCATGCATTATATGTGTGTGCGTGGGTCAGGGCTGAAAGAGGCTAAGGGTGCAGTGGTTGCACTGTGTAGATGTGCCTCTGCGTGGGCGAGGCCTGATGCTGACCGGACGTAGCCTCTGTCTCCTGCCCCGGCCCGGTCAGTAAGGGCTACGCCGTCGCCGACGCCGGCCGGCCGGCCCCGGCGATGAAGAAGAGACACGGACTATACGCTAGCTATATGTGTTAGCTACGTACTCCGACTTGGTCCGGTCCCGGCCTGCAGGGGAGCGCCCGCTAGCCGAATAGCTAACTAACCTAGCTAGGTTGTCTCGTCTAGCGTAGTCGATCAGTCACACATTATAAATTTATTAAATTTGCTTTAACTTTATAGAAAAAGATAGCAACAACTACAATACGAAGGATCAAATTAGTATTATTAAATTTATTATAAAATATAAATCTTAATAGGGTATTTATTAGATACTAGAGATGCTAATATATTTTTAAAATTTAGTCAAGTTAGAGAGGTTTAACTAAAAATAGACAAATGCCTTGTGATAATATATAATGCCGCGGAGCAGTTGCGACTACGGTGACAATGTAACTCTAATTAAATTAATCTTAATATTAGCACATATTAATCGAATCGGTCGTTGATATAGTACAATATATTCATATGATCGTCTAGTAGCTAGGTATACGTCCATATATATATGCAATCTGGGCGTTTGATCGCACAGGGTGGCCATCTCGCCTCCCGTTAATCATGTGAAAGTTGCTTGGCGTAGCTTTTTCCCTCCCTACTTTACAACATGTGACGACCGATGCTTCGAAAAAAGAAGAGTTGGGTGTACTCATAAACACTCTAGTCACGATGCGAATTAAGTACGTACTTACTACGTGCATGCAAAGCCGTGTACGCGTGCATGTGTATGTATGTACATGTAAGTCTTGAGGCCTCTCTAATTCAAGATTCGATGTGTTTTAATTTGGTTATTTCAATATATAGCCTTTGCATGACTAAAATAGAATTGGAACTATATAGTAGGTTAGTTGCAAAAATTATAACACGCCTTTGAACCTTATGCACCATATGCCCTCTAGTACATCTTTAATCCTTTCGTATAATGTGCAAGCACATGTGTACATGGCCGACAGGGTATGTAATTATCTTGTCCAAATGAATATATGCATGGTGATTTACAACAGTTGTTGCGCTTCGCAGCCTCAATAATTTGTGTGCACAAATGCAGTACCTAACATATATATAGAGATATACATTATGTATGTAAGATTATGCATACGTCGTTTTGCTGCCTGCTCGTGTGTGGGACCAAGGGACCCGGAACATTATTATTCCATCATAATGCAAGTTTAGCTAATTATCGAAGCACTTAAACGCATGTCAGTCACGCATAATTATATAGGGTAATACCTCGTTAAAAAAGATGTGGTCATGCACGCATTAAGGCTACATATACAACTACAGTTCTTCCACGAATATAATATCTGTTACGACAGGAGTTCTGTAGGCATGCTCATTAAATCATCCCTGTCGAATCGTTTTCTCCATCACAAAGAAAGACGGGCTAATGAATACACGTCACAATAATAATCATACATGCGAACAATAGTTTGTATGTTGAGAATTGCTTTCTTTTACATATCCATTAGAAATCACTACTACAGAAATAGTTCTTAGTTCTTAGTGACGTAATTTTAGTAATGCTTAATGATCGACTCGTCACGCTAAAGGTCTATATTTAGTGATGGACTAATAAAACAATGATCACCTATGCCTTTAGTACCGAAGAGTATTGTTCCACCCAGAATTAAGTGATCATTAGTGATTGACCTAATAAGGTCTTAGGTTCGAATCATAGCAATCACAAACATGGTTTTAATAGAAAAAATAGTGTGACTTATGACTTAGACACACTCGTCACCGTGTACCTTGGGCACACGCAAACTATTGATTTTCACTAGTGTAAGTTAATAGAGATAATGCATATATATTACGTGTATTTCTACATGTTTTAGTCTATATTAATTATAATATTATATGATTATTATATAATTACTATGTATCAGACCATAATAATTTTTGTTGTGTATTCGTCACCGTTGAAAACAGAAAAGGAACCGGTAGTGCAGGGCATGCACGCAGACGTACTTTCGGTTAGATGTACTAACTATACTCGGGTACACACGCGTACGTACGTACGTTGGTAGGTAGCAAGAGTGGTTAGACGTATGTGCATGGCTTGTAGGTGATCCACAACTATCACGACGATCCAAATCAAGGCCATCATGTTCATGATGCTAACTACAATGGTCCACGTACACTACGTAAGTAAGTACGCTCGTACACGGTCGAAGCACGAATCAACGAACACACCGCAGAAACATCGATGGTTCGAGACATACATAATCTAAATAGTTTCGTTGCTTGCATGCACGTACGCGTACGTACGTATAGTATAGTCGTATAGTAGGAGTACGAGCGTGTGTGACAACAACATCACTGCACGTACGTACGTACATACGGTCGATGGATATGATCTACGTACGGGTTTAGCTATATAGACGACCACTTGCTCGATGTTTCACGTCAGAGAGTGACATGCATGCACTGCATCTGCATCATCATGCATGTACGAGGTAACAACTCACTCCGTACCTAGCAATCTAGCTTGCTAGAAGCAGATCGATCTACAGAGATTAGCGAATTAAAAAGTAAGTCGTGTGATTACTAGAGATGTGCTTTTGGCTTGCAAAGCTGCAATGCATGCATGAACAGGCGCATTGTGTCTGTTCGTTGGTTGGGTTGCATCTAACTAAGCAGAGCCAGAGGTGTTGAGTGCTGACACTTCGATCACACGGCGATATGACGCGATCTGACCGAAAGGAGAGACCGACACACGCACAGTGGCAGGCCGGTCTGTTCCATCGCAACAACTGTCCAACGCCTTTTCGTTGTCCTGAGACCATGCATGATATATATGTACGTTGATCATGATTTGTCTTAATTAGCTTTGGATAACTCATCTTCGACAAAGATCTTTTTCACGGAAAAGAAGGTGATTAATGGTAAAGCAAAGTGAATGTCGGACTGGAACTACAGGAACTGAGGGACAAAGATCAGTAAACTTTGCTGTGAAAGACACTGAAAACAACCTTCAGATAGAGACATATCGATGGTCATATATAACATGCATGAAGTTCATTTACGGATTGTATAGCTCGTTAAATATTAGAAACGTTACATGCATGCTGTAGTACTTGCTTGATCGGCGATTACATTTTGTGAAAATCCATGATTTGCCACTGGCAAGCTGCCAATTCCATGAAATAACATCTACCGATAGAAGTTCTACGATTTGGTCACCGAACAAACAAATTTATCTCTATTTTGCCACTAACATTACCCCTCCATCTAACTGTTACTGTGAATTTTATAGAAATTACAACAATGCTTACGGCTAATTATGAGAATTATATTGTCTGACAAGTGCACTTGGTAAATTTGTTCCAAATTTATATAGCAAAATATACAAGACCAAATAACTCAAGGATAAAATAGACATTTCATAGTAGCTAATGTTGTAAGTTAGACAGAGTCACAATGTTGTACCCAAAAGAGTTCAAGGAAATTTAGTGTGCTAATAAAAAACACCAAGGCCGTGTAGAATATGTACTGCATCCTTTTGTAAATAGATAAAATTCGTTTAATAAACTTTAAAATCATAAACCAGTAATAGATTAAGAAATATTATGATTTCACATGTGAAATTAATATCGGTACAAATTATCATGAAAAATATTGACATGCACGGCCATAATTTTAATATTTTTTATAAATCTATATTTGAAAAAGAAATATAAAAACGTGTGCATTAAAGCTCAAGTATAAAACGTCAAGTGAAAGAGAACGGATGCAATAAGATAAGGATATTAGTAAGTAATAATTGAGGAAAAAGCTAGAGAAATTAAGTGAGTGAGAGAGAAAGAAATTATAGAAAATAATCAAAAGAAAGTGGGCATGCAAGCATGCGGGGGATCTCGCCGAGATTAAAAGCTAGCTCGGAGGGCGGCGTCAATGCAGGCAGCAACTGCCCCCACAAGAGTACAGCTGTGCTCGAGTGAGCAGCCGGTCGAGCAGGCCAGGCCAGGCAGTGGTGAAGATTGCCTTATCATGATCCATGGCCTGCTTTATTAATTATCGCTGGGGCTCAGCCTCAGCTCAGCTTCAAAGGCGGCAGATATGAGAGAGAGAGAGTGAGAGTGCCAGTGGGCAGGAAGGAGAGGGCAGAGAGGGCAGGGCAGGGCAGGCACTCATGTGTACTGTACTACGTCCCGGCACCTACCTACCTGACGGCGACCTCTCCCCCTCTTCCCGCTCCTCCTCCGCTTGCTAGCTCTCTCTCTCTGCGTCGCTGGCTGCCTTGTGCCCCAGCTGAGCTGGCTCGAGAGAGCTCGCTCCGGCCCTTTTATACCAGCTCCTCTCCTCGATCCTCCTCCTCTCCCATGGCCTGATCACGA
>KE372913.1:961007-971786 GCA_000418225.1 Zizania latifolia
CGGCGGCGAGCGTGGTCCGGCGGAGCGGCATCCTGCAGGGGTCTCGCCAAGACGAGGGCAGGCGATCTGAACTCGATTTCCTCGCCAAATATTTCATCTCCGTCGGCATGGAAAGCGCCTGAGCCGTGTGCCATGAAGAATCACCGAGCCGAGTCACTTTCTCTGGAGCCTGAAGCCGAGCCGACTCGCATTCGCTGGTTCGGGGCTGGGAACACCTCACCGTCGGATCAGGGCTGGGGACACGTGTCGCCCATCTGTGGGAGGTATGCACAGTAGTTTGGGTGGATACTGTATCCACCCAATTTTTTTCCAATCCATGGCCTTTCGGACCGGCTTCGGCGCGAGAGTTGCCATGCGCATGTTTGGGGGCAAACATGATTTAGGGATGGAACAGGATGTTTAGAACAAGTTTTTTATGTTAACCTGATATAATCCTAAATTTTATAGGTCTAGTAAAACAAAATTATCTGAGATCTTATTTCGTAGATTTAATTGTAATTAAAAAACAGTGTAACCCGTTCATAAATTAGACAAATAGTTTATAAGGATAATTAAACCTAACAAATCAATCAGAAGAAGACCGCACATCATCACATCATCTTATAAACTTTCTTATCTCTCTAGCATATTAAAGAAATATTACATCTTAGTCTTTGTTTTCTGAGACATAAAACTTTTGTCAAACTTTATTACTATTATTAGAGGCCTCGGATTAAGCCCATCGTGTTGGCCATTTTTTCCTCACAATTTAATTCCAGACTGCGATGGGCTATCACCAAATCGTGACAGCGAATTTATCAAGGCCAAATTTGGGCGAAGTTTATTCGTAACACGATAATAGGCCTACACCTCTCCCATTGTAGTTTGGGCCTTTGATGGGCTCGAAGACGGCTTGTTTATGGCTTAAAATTAGATACATTTACTAAGATTATAAATGATGGCTTAAATCTGGATACATTTACTAAGATTATAAATGGTGCAATTTTTTTTAAAAAAATCTATATAAAAATATTGATTTTTTAAAATTGCTTATAAACTTTTTAGCACGAAATTCATTCGTTAGAACCTTGAATAATCATGTCCACAATAATCATGAACATACCCAAATTTAGTGACATTGGAAGCTTACACACTTAAAACCACACCAAATATACTCATGATCATTTATCTTACCAACATTTATCTTACCAAAGTTTTTGATAATACCAAAATTTAGCATTTAAAATTGACAATAAATCAAATAAACCTTTTTGAAAACCCAAAGCTGACTAGGGTACTTGTGATGGAACCTGTCCCTGTCCATCGAGTTGTCTTCGACTCCGCATGAGTGCTTGCATTTTCCTCACGTGTTAATTAGTTATAGAGGCTTCGATTTTTTTATTCTGGTTCACGTGTCGGTGTTTACATACTATTATTGAAAAATAATAACAACATAATAATAAGTTATTGACAAATCATTAATTTTTTCATAATTTCATCAGCTCTTCCTCTTCCCATGGAACGAGAAGGGACAAGTGCTCTAAGATTTGTGCTAATACACGCGTCGAGATCTCCTCTTACCAACGAGTCGTACGATTTTTTTTTCTTCCTGGGTCACGCAACAACACAAATTCCCCCTCGAGCCCAAACGTGAACCCCAACCCTAATCCCCCAATCTCCGATCCGATCCGATGCTCCCCACCGTCGACGACGCCGACGCCGCCGCCGCTGGCGCGGGCGCTGCTGCCTCCTCCTCCTTCCCCGACGCCGACGTATATGGCAACGGGGACTCCGAGGACATCGACTTCCCCGCCGACCCCAACCACAACCAGGCCTTCTCGTCCGCCGCTGCGGCCGGCGGCGGCGGCGGGGGAGGGTCCGGGGAGCGGAGGCCCCTGTTCCAGCGGCTGTGGACGGAGGAGGACGAGATCGTGATCCTGCGCGCCTTCGCCGATTTCACGGCGCAGCGGGGCACGGCGTTCGCGTCGCACCAGTACGACACTGACCCATTCTACGAGGAGATGCGGCGGCGACTCCAGCTCGATTTCTCCAAGAGCCAGCTCGTCGAGAAGCTCCGCCGCCTCAAGCGCAAGTACCGCAACTGCGTCGACCGGCTCCGCGTCACCGGCTCGTCCTTCTCCTTCCGCTCGCCTCACGAGCAGGCCATCTTCGAGATCGCCCGCACCATCTGGCGTCCCTCCTCCGACAAGCACGGACGCGACCCCTCCGCCGCCGACTCCGACGACGACGCGGTCCTCGACGCCGCTGCCATCACCACGCCTGCCAACGGGGAGACCAAGTCCCCTTCCTCGAGAGCGCAGCGCCGCGGCCGCCGCAGGCGCACGGTCGACTCCTCCGCCGACGCGGCCGAGGCGCCGCAGCCGTACACGCCGGCGCCCGTCAAGGCGGAGGACGCGCTCCCGCAGTTCTTCCCCCAGGCGACTGCCACCGCCACCGGGGGGCTCGTGCAGCACGGCACGGATCCCGCCGCGGCGAACGCGGAGAGTGGCATCCTGGCACCCCTGTTCAAGGAGATGATCCGCGCGATGCTAGGCGCAGGGATGGCCCCGCCGCTGGGTTTGCCGGAGCCGCCTGCGCTGGGGATTCCGATGGAAGGTGAGAAGTGGAGGCAGCAGCGCATCCTTGAGCTGGAGGTGTACCTCCGGCGCATCGACCTGCTGCAGGATCAGGTGAGGTCGGCGCTGGAGGAGCTCAAGTCCTCGCCGCCGGCGACGCAGTAACCTCAGCCATCTTCAGCACGAGTACATTGCCACTACTAGCCTGACAGGTGTTTTGCAGATAGGATTAGGGTTGGACAGTAGGTATGCCACATTCGCTGCTTCATTTCGTTTTTGCATTTAGCAAGATTATGAATAAACAGCTCAGTTATCCAACTTGTTATTATTGTCCCAATTGAGTAGAGTGGGCTGACAGTAACACAACTGCCATCTGTTACTGTTGCCGGCACATCGGAACATCTGAGATGCTTTGTCCGATGTGACGAGAGAGAATCATGGCAAGTGATTGCAACAGAAAAAGGGTGTACGATGAACGAACACTTGTCCTAGACTCCTAGTCAGTTTACTTTGAAATCCACAGCAATATTTAACTTGAACAATCAAATTATGCAATATAAAAGTTGTATCATTAGATTTATAATCTGAAACATTGTAATAATATCATATAGTTAGAGTTATTTGTTTTAATTTTGTTTTAAAATTAATAGTCCAGATGTATCTGCTCTTGATAAAAACTGGCATGTATTAGTGAAATGGTCCATTTGTTAAGTTACACATCCAACGCCTAGCACACGGCATGGCACCCTATCAGCAGCACTCAGGTAGCAGAGACAGAAGGAATTTTGCTACTCCAAGCACTGCCACTTCACTGATTGTCACTTTGTCAGATCAGCATGGTGCATGGAGTTCTGCATAGAGATACGATGCCTTTTCCAGTTGACTTCAAGACCCAGGCACTTATATGCAACTAGGAAGAAAGATAATCTTCAGCCCTTTGCTTAGGGGCGTAAAGGGCTTAGGGGCGTATTGTGCAGCATCCAGATAACCGTCAGACCAACGCAGACGTTGGAGGAATCGAGTTGTTGCCTGCAACCAGGAATACGCCGGCGACCAGGATGATGGGGGTATGCCAGAGAGAGATGAGGAAGACGAGGGAGATAACCTGAGAGCAGGAGGGGTTGCCGGCGGTGGCGCAGCTGTGGCCTGTGGGGGCAGTGTTCAAAAAATCGGGCCTACGCACCCGAAAGGCGCTGAGCGCCACCCAGCGCCTTTCGGGCATTTAGGGTCGAGCGACTGACCCAGCGCCTTTCGGGCATTTAGGGTCGAGCGACTGACGGCGGCGAGTCCAGTGGATGCGGCGATGGACGAGGACAACACAGTTTTTCCTGTCGTCTTTTATTTTAAAAGTTTTACTCTTAAATTAATTTTCATAAACTACTTGACGTTTCATCTAATCAGACCCATACGTGGGTACGGGCCACGTGAGATGCTGGACTTGAAATCAGCTGCCGCTGTGGAAACGGACAACTCTGAAGTCTGAATCACACTTTCCAGGCCAACCACTGATCTCCAAGTACTCCAGAACAACCATTCTACGAGGTAACGAGTTCTGATGGTGGCATGTAAACCAGATGATTCTGAATTATCACCATATTCCAGCGAGCTAAAGCACATAGAGTTGGCTGGCATTGGGAATTACATTTGCATACCAGCACAGCAATGGCGGAGGCAATAGCATCCTAATTACAGTAATGGTATCAGAACTGGGGCACGATCAGTGAAGCAAGCAGGGTTCCCTCCAGATCTCTCAAGGCAAGGGCTCCTCCGAATCTCCTAGCCGTGATAGGTGGAGGTAAGCATCAGTTCCTACATAAAAAGGGCGAAACGGTAATGACAATGATAGTCAGCTGAATAACAAAACTGTCTTACTCCTGCAGTGATGATAGTATGCGCCTTGCAACATCACTGCAATCATGTTTCAAGAGTGAAGAGTGGCAAGTTATGGACAGCAGATTATGAAGTATAAGAGAGTAAGACATACTAGATGACTATTCATGATAATCAGAAGAGTTACAAATGAAAGTTCCGCAAAACATTGCACTCTCTTCAACACTCCTAAACACGGTCAGAAAGTGAAATGTGGACATACCATATCCTTCCATAGAAATGATCTGCAGGTCCCCACCAAAATATCGAGCATAAAGCCGGCTAATTGGGATTCCGAAGCCATACCCAGCCATAGTTACTCCTTCATTATGGCCATCTAGGTCAGGTGAGTTTTCTGCTGTGCTGTAGAGATATGTGAAAAGTCTTGAGAGGCCACTTCTTGGTATTCCACCACCTTCATCACTAATCTGCATTACAAGTTTATAACTGAAATAGACGTCCCTAACTGGGTAGCTGTAAATAACTAATCTATCAAAGTTAGCTAAAAAATAAAGATTTTGTGATCTCATATAGTGACTGTTTGCCTTAAAGCATTCCAACAAAACTATCATACAACAAGAAACTAGACAAGAAGTAAATATTGAAACATAAAAAGGGGAAATGTGTGATGCTTTGCACATAAAAACTGATCCAGCTTTCTTGTAATAATTATGGTATTATTACATCCAGCCCAGAATAATGATCTCTCTAAAAAGTATAGTAGAAAAACGCAACACTGTTCTTTCTTTGAATGGAACCCGGCAAACCATAACACCAAAGTTACCACCGTACAACCAAAAATAACTCAAAACCATATCACAAACATAACTCACTGTTTTAAATCACTTTCCTTTACATTTAAAATTGTTGTATGTAATGAATCATACAAATGGCTAAATTAATACAAACAGCAAAATAAAGGGAAAACTGATAGCCACACCCTTGCAGAGTTGCAACATATGTTCTCTAACTGTCTAACATGCTTTGAGGCTAGAAAGCTCTTAATAGACAGGCAACAGAATTCTTGTGGAAGGAGTCATACCTTAATTGTAACGTCCTCTGCTCCATCAGCAACTATGATTCTAACGGGAGGTGCATGTTTATCAGAGTTCATATAACGTTCCTGTACTGCGCGAAGGGAGTTCTTCACCAATTCAAACATCATAAGCTGTAGATGTGGTGTAACATATCTGCAATCGAGAAGTAAAAGCAATTCAGGAGAAGCATTTTTTTCTGCACTTCAGCTTTATTTCTGATTAAGTTCACTATAAGGGTTAGGGTTAAACTAGAATGGTTTCTGAATGAAGGAAACAAGTCTACAGAAAGGAAATTTGCACATGAACTAGTAAGCGAAGCAAATAGGACAATAGAAACATAGAAGCCCAGCAGATATTTCTAATGGCAAACAAGAGCTAATACACAATTGTTATCAAATCAAATCAAAACAAAGACATGGAGCAAGCATCTAATGACTTAAACCAGGTATTTACGGAAATGTGAAATTGGGGTCTCCATATATGTTCACATCAGGGGCTGATCCATATTCCCTCATGCAAACAGCACGCGCATCTTCGCTGGCAATTTGAGCCACCAGCATGGGGGACAATCTAGTGCTTATGAGTCCTACAACACCAGGCTCTGGATAAGGGTCATGCAAAGCGATATGCTGCCCTGAAATCAAGCAAGTTGGTACAGCTCAGAAAAAAAACAAGTGTTTTGACAATTGCAATTTATATATTATGTTAGCATCAATTTCACATCAAGACAAGAAAAGAAGAACAATTCTTGCTGGTAAAAAAACAAAATTGAAACAGCTTCTTCCTTTTGACCTGTAACCGTAAATGGTTGACAGTTGTCCTATGGTAACGGTATTTGGGTACCCCTAACCACCACACTCCGAGGAAAAATACATCCTGATTAAACTTTACAATAGTTACTGTTCTAATATATAAAACATTCCAACGAAGAAATATTGTTCTGTTTTCATGATATCAAGATCAAAATAAGTAAAATATCCATGGGCACCCACAGGATATATTTTCCAAATTATTGAGGACTGACAAAGCTTTTAGCCAGTTACCTGGCAGACAATGCAGAAAGTAGGACCAATAAAATGAAGTCCTATATCAGTGGGCTAAGAGGGTCCATTACATCAGTAGACAGATGGCATCTCCATCATCAACTAAGAAACAGTCTTTAGGAGCCAGGAAAGGGACATCAACACTCACAGGACAGCATGTTAATAACTCAATGTGCTAAGAGTAAAGGCATCAGCAAAATATCATAGACTTAGAGCTGAGTCTGCTAACCTATCAGCATGCGGATACCAATCCTTGACATGTAGAAGCGATCAAGGAACTGATGGATCACATCACTTCCAGGGGGGAAGGCCCTTGTGCCACCCAGGTCTTTCTTCAGCTGCTGCACACCGAATGCCATGGTGGGCACCACATTGTTGTGCCGCACCCTAATCATCTTGATCATCTGGGTGAATGCAAGCTCATCGTCCCGGTTCCTCACCTCCGGGACGTACCGGATGTCGCGGAACGAGTCCAAGTACCAATCTCTGACCTTCACAGGGGAGATAGAACAAAAGTTAGTCCTGTAAAATGGATCCTTTCCTGGGCAAGAATATAATGATTCGATTATGAAAATCACTCTTAGAATATCTGCAATTAGGTGCTCCTGGTCGCCTGATCTGATAGGTTCGAGGGGTCAATGTGTTTTTCCTTAAAAAATTAAGAACTTAGCAATTTAAGCAAGTTGAAGAGAAGGAATATACCATATTCCTCATTGTCCTAGAATATAACTATGCTACACCACTTCCAAAGAACTGAAATGGGCAACCAATTTATCATAAATTTTGCAAAATTTGAAACCTGGCTTGGATTGAACAAGAAGAATTGGGTGATGTATGCCAGTCAAACGATGAGAAAGAAAATGACATTACAACTAGTCTACGATGTTAGAAGAGAAATGATAGGTCACCATAACTCATAAAAATGTACACGATTAAACGAAAGCAACACAACAGATATAATTTAGAAAGGACAATTTGTTAATTCCCAGCAAATCGGACGGTCTCAACACTGGCCATCTCTCCTGTAGTCTTGTTCTTCTTCCCAAAAACGCATCAAAAAGAGGAACCGAGCGGAGGCATAACATAACACTGAATCTAAAAAAACAGTTTTTAAAATGGTCTCAAGTTTCCATTATTAAAAAAATGGTCTCCAATAAACATCCGATGATATAAACTGATAAATAAACGAAATATTCGATGATTTGATATTTAAAAGTTTTATCTGTTTAATTATTCGATACTTGTGGAAATGATTAATGGAACCATCTAAATCTGGGTCGCAAATAGTCCAAGGCAACTTTTTTACATCAAATCATCAAATCTCTAGGAATAAACTGTACCCCGAAACAAATCGATCCTGTCGGCCCAAACTGAGAAGAACGCAAGCGTCAAGCAGTCGTCTCATCCCCCAGTAAGAGAAGGTCACCTTGAGGATGGCGGGCTTGGTGGAGAGGCCGAAGGGGAGGGAGTCGAGGTCCTGCGCGCGGCGCGCGATGCGGATGGAGAGCTCCTTGTGCAGGAACTGCGCGGCGAGCAGCAGGTTCCTCTCGGTGGGCCGCGCCCCGAACTCCATCATGTAGCGGAGGCTCACCCCTGTCTGCCTCATCCCGCCCCACCGCGCCACCTCCTCCGCCACCGCCCGCGCCACCGGCTCCGACGCCATCCCGTCCGTCAAGCACTCCTCCTTCTGTTGCCACACAAGAACGGTACGGCGCTCTATGCCTGCGCGACGGCGAGGCCACCGGAGCGGCGCATCGGCCGGCGCCGTACGGACGAAGAGGAAGAGAGAAACGCGACGCCACTGCAGCGAGAAGAGAGGCTGCCTGCTAAAAACGCGCGGCGGCAGTGGGCCCCGCCTGCCATAGGGAGGACGGGATCGGACCCACCTTGTCAGTTTCTGGCGCGGGGGTAAACCCGGGTAACTGACCCGCGCCTTCACAAACTCTCACTGCCAGGTGGGGTCACGGAACCTAGGTGGGCCCGAGTAGCGGATTCCTGGGAGGGGTAGCGCGCAGGTGTGGGCCCCGTCGTACGATACGCCGCGAGGGGAGGGGGCGGGGCGGACGTTTGTGGAGGGAGACAAGAGGAATCGAGACGGACCGTTTGCTCTGCGAGGGTAGAGCCCTCTCTGTTACTGACAGGTGGGGTCACGATCCTCTCGGCGAATCGCGTGTGTGGGTGTGGGGTGAGCCGGTCGTGGTGGTTGGAAGGACAGCTTTGTTCTTTGGATACCTCAATATCTGTTTCTGTTGTTGGGATTGTTTGCAGAATATTCTGGTAGAGATCTAATCTGTGACTTTTTAAACATTTTAGCTTGTTTTAGCTTAATGTTTTTAAGCTGGGAAACTTGATAGGAGGATAATTTAAGAATTATATTAACTAGGTGCTTTTTAAATGTTAAAGCTCCCAGAGGACGAGATTGTCCTGATCACGCGAATGCATGAGATAGTTAAATGGAACTTCTCTAGTAATCAACTGACGTAGAGGGAGATATCTGAACTAGGAAATTCTTCGACATTATTCCCAATGGGCTATCCCTGGTTCAAAAAGCTACTGTAGAGCGGCTGTGTGTCAAATTACGCCATGACTGCCGTCAGATTCTTATGCTAGAATTAGATGGTGTTGGCCCTAGGTCGTTGGAAACAATAATAGTATTATCTAGCTGCTTCCAACGATAAAATATTATACTGCCGCCATTACTAAAATCTTTTTGTTTCAATCACCGACGACGACGTACACTACCGCATGCAGACAATCCTGCCGCCACTTGTTGGGTTCTGCGGGGTGACGGGGATGGGCCACGTCGGACTCGCCGGTCAGAAACGGTGGACTGCAGCTGCTTGTTTTCGCTTTTTTTTTTTTGCACCGGTGGGTGGATGGTGCCACGTCGGGTATCACCTCGGAGAAAAAGGAGAGCACCTTTACCGGGCATGCATGCGTGTTCTAGCGTTATTTGATAAGGGCGTTGAGTTAGCTGTTTCTGTATTTCTCTGCAATTTGCAATTCTGTATCTCAGGTCTACCTATAACTTAAGTTTCAGCTATCTCAGGTCTACCTATAACTTAAGTTTCAGCTATCTCAGGTCTACCTCCACCGATGTGTAATTGTGCATATGTGTATCATACTTTCGTATTATCAGTTTTGCCAACGTTGTGTAATTGTGTATTTTTGTAATTTTAGCGATCAAATTTTTTTTACAAAAACTTTACTTTTAAGTTGTTTTCTTTAGTTAATGCGTGAGTAGATAATGTGCTCCATTTAACTAAGTGACACCATACAATCAAGTTGCCTGAAAATTAGAGCTAATATGATTAATAAGTAGCACCTAAGTTATTTTTCTATATTACTAATATGTCTAAAAATTGCTAAAAATAAAGTTTTTTGAGACAGTAATATATACAAGGTATGGAGTCTCATTGCTTAACATTTTTTTCTCGTTTTGAGCCAGAGTGAAATTGTCAAAATTCTTGAAATTCGACTGAATTTCGTCGAAATCGTAAACCATGCACAAGACATGCCCTTAGATCATTGCCCTCTGTACACAAAGTCAACAAGCTTCATTGCACAGACGTTTATCTTGGTTAGACGACGGTGCAGGACTTCCAAGTGTAGCCAGTTGGGCAATGGACGATCCACCTTTAATTCATCATCCAGATGGCATTTTGCTAATACGCAGCCACTAAAGACTGCAACAATTAACTGGACAGCATATCTTAGAGATCCTTCGCAGCAATCTTCAGAAAAAAGTGCATATCAACCTTTCTTAGGTCGGGGAAACCACTGAATTGAAAAGTTGGTCGTAAAGATTACAAAGCTGAGCTGAATATGACACAGCCGGGATATGCTTTCACTGATGTCTAAAAGTTCATATGGAGACATGTACAGATCATTACTCCCCCAAAACAGTAAGCACTAATTCAAAGGCCAGATTTTTTGTCCGCGTAGACACGGCAAAGCTAACCCAATTCTCCAGGTGATCAACTAACATCTTGTCGAATTCAACATTATACTGTTCCCCATGCTAGCTATGAAGATAAACAAGGTGAGGTTGTCAGTTCAGTCCAAGAATACATTGTGCAGAAGGGGATATTGGGAAGGAATTCGTAAGTGATGTGGAAATAGTAGGCAAGAAAAGTGCGCTGCGCATTTGTTGATCCGTGCAAGCAACCACGGAATGGTGATCGGGTCTGCGAGTGAAAGAAGGAAGACGCCTCCAGCCTCGCTGCAATCCTAATCCAGAGTAGCGTGGAGATCAGGGGGTGGAGGGGGATGGGT
>KE372913.1:973356-992631 GCA_000418225.1 Zizania latifolia
TGGGCGCGTCACAAAAAAGGCAGCTTATCTTAACTGAAACCCGCCTCCTCGCTGTCAACCGTAATAAGCTTGGAGGCAGTCGCTTTCTCTCTGACTCTCTCTTTCCTTTGCTTGTTTCGCGTGGTTGATTCTATTCTAAACCCCAGCGAGTACGTCAGGAAGGCAGGCGCCCACGCCCTAGGCTCCTCCTCTCCTCCAATCCCCCTGCTCCCTAACGCGCACCAACTGCCTCTCCCAATCCCCAACTCCTTCTCCTCCGGTCGCTGGCGATAGGGATGGCGGCGTGAGGCGGTGTCACACTGATAGGGTAGGGTTTGGGCGGCCGAGGGGGAGAGAGAGGGAGAGGGTCGAGGCAGGGAGGAGGAGGAGCTGGCCGCAATGGCGAGCGACGTGCCCATGAGCCCGGAGCTCGAGCAGATTGACGGCGAGATCCACGACATCTTCCGCGCCCTTCAGTGAGCTTACTCTACCGCCCCCCGTTACTGCCCCTGTTTAGTACGCTATCCCCAATTCGGTGCTCACGGCGGCGGCGTTTCCCAAGCGGCGAAGTTCGAGCGTAATTTTTAGATTTGCTGGATCCTATTTTGAGCCAATTGGATGTCTAATCTGACATATGGAGATTAATAGATTATAAGTGAACCGTTTTTCATAGCAACCTTGGCCCCGTCCTGTTGGTCCGGGATTTATGTTGAGTTTAATGCCTTCAGGAAGGTTTTATATATGGTTTTGGTTGGGTACTTGTTGTGATGGTTCAAATATAAAGTAGCAATTATTTAATCCTGTCAAATTTGTTTCCTCCTGTCTCAGTGCATAAACAACCAGATAGGGGAGCAAAAACATTGTACCCAACCTGTAACTGAATATTTCACAGCACAATTTGTCCAATGTGAACTGTACTCTTGATAACACTTGAACATAGCCACACATGTTTGAATTTATGTTGATCTCATTTGAAATATTATCGTACTATTACCTGCCTTCATTGCTAACTTGTTCTAGCATGAAATTTTATTCTATGTTGCGTAATTTTCTGCAGAAATGGATTTCAAAAGATGGACAAGATTAAAGATTCAAATAGGCAAGCTAAACAGCTAGAGGATCTCACAGCAAGAATGAAGGAGTGCAAGCGGTAGGTTAAGCTGAATGTTTCTCAGTCTGCTATTATAAAATCTTTGTTTTATTTTTTGATGCTACGCTGGTGTTATTTGCTTATTCATAGGTTCCACCTTTCAGTTTTATTTGATTCCTAACTGAAAATCAGAAAGTCTTTTCGTAACAGATGACCTTCGCTACCATAATCTGTTTATATATGGTGTTGTTAATCTTTATTATTATTTTTTCGCAAACTTACTGCTATTTATCAGATTTGTGTGATTTCCCCTTGGTGAATACTCCTACTCTAATTCTGTTTTTACAATCATCCTTTCCAGTTTGATCAAAGAGTTTGATCGTATACTGAAAGATGAGGAGTCAAACAACCCTCCTGAGGTCAATAAGCAGCTAAATGACAGAAAGCAATACATGGTTGGTGCCTCCCTTCGGGCTCTTTGTTGTAGCTCATCTGTGCATGCTCATGTTAATGTTTCTTATGCACTGTACAGATCAAAGAGTTGAATTCCTATGTCACCTTGAGGAAGACGTAAGTCAACAAGTTCTCTTAAAATAAATATGTTTCATAAATGTCTAATTTAGGCCTTTGTTGTGTTACATACTCAATTCCAATGGGAGTAAATCTGTTTTTAAACTTCAAAAAGACCCTACTGTTTTCAACATCCTTACCTCCCACAATGTTCTTCTGTGATGTCTTTTGTTACTTGTGCTAATGCTAACACAGACTACCTGTTGCAGATATCAAAGTAGCCTTGGTAATAATAAGAGGGTTGAGCTCTTTGATATGGGCACTGGAAGTAGTGAGCCTGCTCCTGAGGACAACATTCAAATGGCATCAGGTGAAACTGGTTGCTTAAATCGTTTTCAAATGTGTTTAAAGTCATGTTAATAGAATCTTCCTAAATGTAATGATTGTCGTGTGATTGCTGAGCATAAGCCGCATAGCTTGTAATCATGTTGACAGTATTTGAAATTTTAATGTATTGTATTGGATTAGTTCCTTAACTTTGAGACTACAAAAACAAGTAGACAGTGTTTATATTATAGATACTATAAGTAAGCAAAGGTATTCTTCTTGAACATGGTTAAGTAGCCTCAGTTTCTACTGAATCTAAATGACAGAGTATGGATAAGATATCATTTTCTGTTAGGTGTGCTGATTCTCTTTTCATTTTGTGAGTGAATATTTATTTTGTTTGATCCTCTTTTATATGGACAAAACACTTTCTTTGCATGAGAATGCAAATGAAGCTTGGTATTTTCGATGGCTCCATGGCATTATTATGTTATAATTCATAAATACCTTTTCACTCCACTGTGATTAATTTGGCCTTATATACGTGGTTCTAGAAAACTTGAGAGGATGAGCTAAAATCCTAAAAGAATATGTTTGAAGATTAAATGCTTATTACAGTACTGGTACATGATCTTTTGATCAAATCACTAACATTAATACTATGGAAAGCTAGATATTTGAATTGGTTCTTATGGAAGCACCTGCCTAAATTTTCAGCTATGTCAAATCAACAACTCGTCGATGCTGGAAGAGAACAAATGAATCAAACTGATCAAGCTATTGACCGTTCGAAAATGGTTGCTTTGCGAACTACACTCGCTCTTATCAATGCTCTTTTGTGGCAAATTTACGGGAAGCCTTTCTTGTAGGTTGTGGCACAAACTATTGAAGTTGGAACACAGACTGCTACAGCATTAACACAACAAGTAAGATTTTCTGGATTGCAAACTACAAAGCTTTTTTGCCACACACTTGTTTTGGCAATCTGGTATACTTGTGCAGTTAGTAGGTACTCACTCCGTCCAAAAATATAAGGTGTGCATGCATTTGAAAAGCCATTTTTAACGTTTGACTAATAATTAAGCTAAAAGAGTTTTTTTTGTGATATGCATGTGACAGTTCAATTCGTATATTAAAATACTTTCATATGATATTGATTTTATAGCTGTTGGTATATCGTGAAAGAAATTAATGGTCAAAGTTCTACGTTGAGGACTGCATCAAAAACTTATGTGCCTTATCTTTTTGGACAGAGGAAGTAATCACCTGGAAAACTGATAACTGTCAGGAACAATCTACTTCCAACTGGTTTTTGAAATCCCATGGATACCTTTTTTATTATGCCTTGGAATCATGTATCTTTAGTGGATATTTAACATGTGTGTGTGTTTAACTGTTATAGCCATGGGAAAGTATACTTGAGCTTACAGATGTACTTGATATCCACAGGTTCTTTTGCATAGTGCATCTCATTTACTCTGCATTGCCCCATCTCATTGTGTTCTATAGTGATGCTATAACCGTATCCTATATGATCTATATTGTGATTGACTGATAGTCCAAGTAGGACAATATCTTAGATGGCTATTTCTATTCAGTCATTCAGATTTTCCCTTTGTATTGGATAAAACCCAAGCAACATAATTTGATCCTTGTTGTTTGATGTCCTCCATCCTAAATTTTCTTTGATGGATATCCTAAAGATCAGAAGAATTTTCCAATGGTACATATTCTCTTTTGTTCTGCAGACAGATCAAATGAAGAGAATTGGCAATGAGCTTGATTCTGTTCACTTTTCGTTGAAGAAGGCTAGCAAATTGGTGAAAGAGATTGGCCGTCAGGTGCCCCCTTTTCCTCCCAGTGTGTGTTGTGTGCTTCAATGTTTGGATGCCCAGCAGTATCTGAAATTTGAATTCTGTTGCAGGTTGCAACTGACAAATGCATCATGGCATTGCTTTTTCTGATAGTTTGTGGTGTGATTGCAATTATTGTTGTTAAGGTATGTTTCTTCAGGTTTTTCTATGTATTTCCATTTCCTGAGGATTACAAGTGGACTATCCTATTGTACACACATTCAACTAAATTTCTTTAGTCACAATAAAAGCTTATTAGATGTTGCTTGTTTATTCTTTACTATTTTAGGGGTGAAACAATGCTCTGAAACATTCCATTTTTTACTACAAAACACCGATGATCAATGATGTCGATGCTACTCATTTTCCAATGAGTGCTAATTGCTTGATCACAAGTGTCGTTCTTGTTACCCATTTTGCCTTGTGTTCTTTTCTTTTTCAATTCTTAGATATACGGGAGACTTCATATCTACGATGCAACAGTTGAACTTGAATAAGAATTATTGGCAATATTTTGTTTTTCCAGATTGCCAACCCACATAACAAGAACATCCGAGACATCCCAGGACTTGCTCCGCCTGCTCAGAATTTTCAGATCAGTAACAGGAGATTGTTGTCGGCAGAAACTTTCAGAGGTTTCTGATGATTGTGCATGGAAGTTTCCTGCAGACGGAGTGAAGACCGTTGCTTCGCAAAGTAGTTGCCGATCAATCATAAGAATACGCTGTAAAAATTCTGTGCTTGTATATTTATTCCCGGCTGTATCAAGTACACGGAGTCGAAAATTCCCTAGTCTGGTGTTTGTAATGCTCCCCGACCCTTGGCTTGTGCATATGCATTATGCGATAGAGATGAGATCTTTTTACGAGTCAATTTTCAATATACTTGAGTTTCAACAAAACTTTGCGACTATTCCATTCCAAAATGTTTGATGACATATTACTAAAAGAATTTTGCAAAATCTGAAAAAGCTAGAGATGGCCAGCTTCTCAGCTTCTGTACTGAGAAAGCTGTCCAGTCTGTGCTGCAGCGATTCGACAAATTTGCTACCATTTGTATCAAAAATGAATGTTTTTGCTCGAGAAAGTTAATGAAATGTTACGGGTAATTTACATCTATCCAACGGGTGGAGAGTTGTTGTGAGAGCCAACCCAGCTGCACGCAGCGTCTTTCAGTACCCCTCGACGTCTCATCATCTCCCGGACTTGATGGACGCCGTCCCATTTGCCCGCCGCGGCGAGCGTGTTGGAGAACGCCATGTAGGCGCCGGACCTCCCGGCACGGTTGAGCTCGAACACCTCCCTGGAGGCCACGTTGGCCATCTCCACGTCCCCGTGCAGCGTGGCCGCCCCGAGCAGTGCCGCCCACACGTCGGAGTTGGGCCTCGCCGGCATCCCCATGACGAAGTCGTGCGCGCGGCGAACGCTGCCGAACCTGCCGAGCAGGTCCACCATGCACGCGTAGTGCTCCATCCGCGGCTTCAGCGCGTGCTCGCGCTCCATGCTCCCGAACACCTCCTGACCCCGGGACAGCAGCCCGGCGCGCGCGCACGCCGACAGCGCGCTCAGGAACGTGGCGTGGTTCGGCCGGACGTCGTGCTGCCGCCGCCGCATCTCCTCGAACAGCTCGAGGGCCTCGTCAGAGAGGCCGTTCTTCCCGTACCCGTCGATCATGGAGGTCCAGGTGATGACGTTCCTCTCCGCCATCCGGTCGAAGATCCTCCGGCCGTCGTCGACGCGGCCGCACTTGGCGTACATGTCGAGCAGCGCGCTCCCGGCCTTGACGTCGGAGAAGAGGCTGCTCTTGATCACCTGGCAGTGCACCTGCTCCCCGAGCTCCGGCGAGGACAGGAGCGAGCACGCGCCAAGCACGCTCACGAACGTCGACACGGTTGGCCGGAACTTCGCTCGCTGCATCGCTTTGAACACCTCCATCGAGCTCTCCGCCGTCTCCTCCGTCTTGCTGTAGCCCTCGACCATGGCGTTGTACAACACCACGTCCTTGCTGTCTACCCCGTCGAATATCGCTTCGGCGTCCTCGTACAGCCCCTCGTTCATGCACCCGACGATCAACGCCGTCGAGGACACCACGCTTCGCGCCGCCGGCATCACGTCGAACACCCTCCGCGCGTATCCCAACGACGCGTTCTTCACGTAGGCGTCCACCAGCGCGGCGAAAAGGACGTCATCGGGCTCGACGACCGACCTCACCACGCGCGCGTGGACCTCCCCCACCGCGCCGGGCAGCGCCAGCGCCGCGGAAAGCTTCAGCGCCATGGAGAGCACGAACACGTTAAGCCGCCCGGTGGAGCTCGCGAGCCGCCTCACGACCCCCAGCGCCTCCTGGTGCATCCCCAGGCGGAAGTACCCGGCGACGAGGTAGCCGTGCGCGGCGTGGGACGGCGCCGGCATTGCGTCGAACACCGCGCGCGCGTCGTGGTGGGAGCCGCATCGGAGGTGCAGGATGAGGATCTTGACGGAGAGGTCGGCGGTGGGGCGGAGGCCTGACGTCAGGAGCTGCGCGTGGAGGGTCTGGGACTCGGGTCGTGGCGGGGACGCGTTGATGACGCTCTGAACGACGGCGGCGAGCGCGCTGGCGCTGCGGAGGTAGCGGGGAACGCGTGGCGCGAGGGACCGGGCGCCGTCGACACTGTTTCCCATTTTTGGGCGCTTTGCCGCTTTCCGCATTGGCCCAAACCATATTTATGCTTTTTTTTACATTTCTCCTTACAAAGTATCATTTTCTTGTCCCAAACGAGATCCTCTACATTCGGCTTCGTCGTACTGTCCGATCGAGATTTAATGAATGCCAGAGAGGAGCTTCGTGCGTGATGAGACCTACTTTGCAGCAGTCTGAGGAGGCTCCGCACCATCAGATCTCGATCAGACGGTGCGGAGAGGGCGACTGCAGAGGACAGTCGGCTCGAGAAGTTAGAGGACTCGATCCCCCCCCCCAAAAAAATGCCACTTTCTATTCAAGTACATATTTGCATCCGAATTGTGCATAGCTTTAATCTATTATTTTTTCGATTATGTTTCCTCTCTCTTAAGAGCATTTTTTCTTCTTCTCTTCATCATACTCCATTTATTATTATAAGTTACCAAATTTCTCTAACTTTAATCAAATTTAAAAAATTATATATTAACATCTATAATATCGAACAAATACATTATTCCCCTTTTCTTTTCCAGTTCGTAGCGGGTTATCATCTCCAAGAGAAGCTCAATCCGAAATACAGCTCATCAGTCTATGTTTGGCTTACTCTTAATAGAACGAGTGATTTTATAGTTATTAGAGAGATATTAAGAGGTACTATAATTTTAGTGTTAATTTTAGTACATATCGATGTCTCAGGTACTAAAAGAGCTATCAAAATTAACACTAAAAACCTCTTGTACCTCCTCAAGGACCGTAAAATTTTCCTAATAAAATTATCTCATGTGTGTTTCCCCTCCCAAAATTTTCTATCTTACCTGAGCTTTATACAGGGTATTGGATTGGAAGTATGGCTGACAAGCTTGATGGAGTACTGGTTGAGCTAGAGTATGCCATTTTACATTCTTTGGTTCATTTGACAATTCTGTAAACAATGACACATCTCTTGAACTAAACTCCAATCTATTCGGGCAAAAACTTCAGGTCGGATTTTTAGAGGTGGATTTTTAGGTGTGGGATTCTTTGGGGTGTTACAGCTACGGATCATCCTGGAATCAAATGGTTTTTATCTTTAATCCCTCTCTGCACGTAGCAACATATTATCGTTGACTTTTGTAAGAAATCTTCTAGATACTTCGTATCGTCGACTAGTTAGGAGCATGAAAAGATAAGACACTCGTAGAACAGAAGGGCAGGCAAGACTCAAGAGGGGCGCCCGGCCGGAGCACAGAGCGTGACGTCGTGGCGACATAGCCAGACAGGGGCAAAAGTGTCACACTGTCACTTGGCGGTAACTGCTCCGTCGGTCTCGATTCGATCCAACTCGCCGGCCGGCTGCTGCGACTCGGTGCGTGCGCGCGCGCCGGCGGACGGCAGCGGCGAGAGGCGACGGATGGGCGGGGCGGGGGCAGGTCACAGGTGGCCGGCCGGCGCCCCGCCTTTATTCGTGTCGGCCACGAGGAAGCCGATCGAGACCGTCGGTCAACGTCACGCGCATTGTCAATTTGTCATGCATGCGTGAGTCCACCCGAGCGACGATTGGATCGATTTCATAATGTTTTCCGATCTGGGGATCATATCGAACTCGTCGCCATGCCTGGACCGTACCGTACGCGGGCACCTAAATCATTGAACCGCGTTGTCCGCGCTGTCTGCATCCGGTGTGGATAAAACAAAACTGTTTCCGCTTGCTTGCGTAGTTCTCACCTGAATCCCACCTACCTAGCTAAACAGATTTAATCTGAGTAGGAGCTTCACATGTTCGTACTATACTATATTGTTAGAGATAAATGTTATAATCTACATATAAAATTAAGAGATAATAAAGAGTTTGTGTTATAATCCAAGAACATTTATTGTATCGTATTTTATTAGGATTTGGTCCTATATCAACAACCTGCTTATATATATAAGCACCAGTCATTGAACTGAGAGCTTTTTACATCAGAGTTAGACGTACAAATCCGACAATCAGAATTAAGAGGGAAAGATGACCGTTTCTAAGGCTGCTGGTAAGTGATTTTTATCGATTTCTCCTATACGACCTTACGTGCTAGTGTTTACGTGTGCTGCTGGATGCTTGCGTTCGTGTCATGGTTTCAAACTGCTATCTACATTCACAAACCACAGTAATCGAATTGTTATCTTAAACTGTAAACAATCATTAATCCAAAACCACACCGGCGGGCGGTTCTTGCAAAGAAGCGGACGCAACTCGCCGTGGAGACGCGGCTGGCCGGGTCCGTGCAACTGGCTCCGAGCCCTTACTGCATGCGTATATATATTTACAGATTCTGGCTCTTCCTCGTCTTCTGCAGCTGCCACCTCGTCGTCCTCCTCCTCTTGGTCTTCTGCTGATGCTGCCGCTCCCGCTCTCGCTCTCGCCGGCACGTCGTCGTCGGAGCGGAGGCGTGGGAGGTGTTTGCTGGACCTGCCAGCGGGATACCACTTCAAACCCACCGATGACGAGCTCGTCGTCCACTTCCTACGGCGGAAGATCGCCGGCCTCCCGCCGCTGCTCCCCATCTTCATCGAAGCGACCAGTTTCCGCATCAGCCCGGATGATCTCGTAGGTATTCCCCACAACGCCGACATGTCTTTTACATTATTTCTCGTCGACTTTGGCCGATCCAAAGAAGTTGGAACCTTGATTTAACCTGCAGAAAAGTACCGCGGCTACGACAGCGAGGGCAAGTTCTTCTTCTTCACGCGGAGGAAGAGGAAGTACGGCGCGAGGCCGGAACGGAGCACGGGCAACGGAGGCTGGAGGGCCACCGGGTCGCAGAGGGTCATCCAGACCGCCGCCGGAGAGGTGGTCGGCTGCGTCAGGACGCTCGTGTTCTACGCCAAGCACGAGACATCGTCCAAGGGCGGCAAGGGCGTCAATAAGGGCATCAATACGGACTGGACAATGTATGAGTATGAGAATGAGAGCGTCGCCTCCAAAAGCACTGACAAGGTCGCTATATTTATCATGTCTGGTTGATTGTTTCGTTTCAACTAACTTAATGGCGGATTCTTCTCCCTCTTGATTTGATTTCTTGCACTATAGCTGGATGAGTGGGTGCTCTGTACCATACAGAAGAAGCACAACTGCGGCGAGGGCGTGAGGAAGGGGGACAAGAGGAACAGGAAAGCACCCAGCAGCAATGGAGGCAACGATCCATCAGCAGCAGATGTGGAGGAGGTCGAGGAACAAGAAGAGGGGAAGAAGAAGAAGTTGAATTCACCGGAGGAATCTCCCAAGGGCCAGCAGAATGCCGTCGTGGACCTCCCAACGACGACATCGCCGCCGCCGCCGCAACTGCCATACTCGCTTTTCCTTGAAGATGAAGGAACCGACTTGATGATGGAGCCGCAAGACAGCTATTATATGCTTCCGTTCATGAATCCCATCGACGAGACAATGCCAATGATGCCGGCGCCGGAGATGATGGGGATGACTACCGCAGGACACAACTCCAACTTTGACCCAAACAATCCCATGCTGACGACGCAGATCAACTCGACGGCGTCCTTACAATCGCCGTCGTTGCAGTCGGATGAGCTAATGAGGTACCAGCAAGAAGTCGGTGCGGCGACCACCTTTTTCACTCCTCCTGTCATGCCTCTATCGTGGGCTGAGCCCTACTTCGACGGCGACGGCAACTACTACGTCGGTGCCACCGACGCCGACGCGAACATGATGGGAGTGGGACAGAACTCGGTTGGAGACTACCCTGTCATCGGCCCGAGGTTCTCCCGTGAAGAGCTTCTTTCCTTTCTGCCGCACTACGACGCGGCGGCGCCATGCGAATCAGCTCAAGCTTCCACCAGCCACCATCCCCAGCATGGCTTTATTCACAACGCCCCGGTAATGGGCAGCTACTCCACTAGCTACGACTACGCCAATGAAGCTATCAGCACCAACCAGGAAGGGTTATCTGCCGGCCCACCTCCCCTGTTCAGCGCCGGCGCGAACGGCGACGGCGGCGGCGAGCCGGGGTTCAGCTCGGAGTTACATATGATTGTTGCCGGGGTTAGGTCACCTCCCCTGTTCAACGCCGGCGCGAACGGCGACGGCGGCGGCGGTCCGGGGTTCAGCTCGGAGTTAGATATGGTTGTTGCTGGGGTTAGGTCATCTCCCCTGTTCAACGCCGGCCCGAACGGTGACGGCGACGACGGCGGCGGGCCGGAGTTCAGATCGGAGTTAGATATGATGTTTGGTAGGGTTAGGTCGTTAGGTGCGTGATCCAAGTATAGTATAATTTTGTCACGGGTAATTAGGTTTTGGATTCACTTAGGGACTCTGTTTTTAGGTATCTTCTTGCTCTGTTATCTGTCGTTGAGTGCTGCTGTGAAGACATTTTCGCTCTCTTGTTCAATGTTCATGGCCATCTATGTTATTAAAATTTTTCAGAATTTTTTGGATCTGGTCACCTCATACAAGATCTGGCTTTCCATACGCCTTCAAGATGAATGTTCATAGTATATGTTGAAAATAATCCTAATTGTAATTCACGAGGACTCAGAGTCATCTAGGTTTTGAGACGTATTAAAATTAGAGTCTAGAGGAATCCTAGTAGGTTTAGGAGAAGGTAAATCCTGCTAAGATTTCTATAGGTGGATGGTAGATTCTATAAATATTGAGACATATTTTAGGTGTGGTGTGGAAAAGATAAAAAAGATGAATATAATCTAAATTTTGTCTCGTATTATTTGGGTTTTTCAGGATCAATTTTAATTGTTAATTCAGATATTAATGAGTATGTTGTCAAATATTACGGTAGAAATCGTTGTGTTATAAAACGTTTTGCCTAACCAAGGTGATATTTTTTTAACAGTTTATGACAAACATATGAGTCAATTCATAGATCCCTGATTTACATCTGACTTGCGTCAAAAGATTGCTAGCATGCGGATAAAAAGAGATAAAGTAAAAAACCATTTAAACGACATATCAAATCGAACTTACGCAAATATAATATTTTTAAGTTGAAAAGACAATAATTAACTGACCATGTTTATTATGTATATGAGTAGTATTAACTACCCTTATTCAAGTTTCCAATTAGTTAATTCCAAGGATTTTTTCTATGACGATGAGATAACGCCATGTTATTATTTGGCATCGTGCCATTTTGTCTATATTATTACCTTCTGTCACTACTAGAAAATATGTTAGTTGCATCGGTCACTGATTCTAATTCTTGATGGTCCTTAATGACACCCGTCAATAATGTGTTAGCATTAATTACGGATAATGATTGCTTGTCGCTAATTCTCCATCACTAAAAGTATGCTTATTAAGTTAGGAACTGAAATCAAATAAAGTCTCTAGAATATTACACACGAATATAATTTCGTTAGGGATTTCTTTTGCTAATTCTTTTACTAGTTGCTAGATTAATTGTTAATTAGGTGAAGGGTTAGGCAGCTAGATTGCTAGGTGTGGGCGTATGAAAATACTTCCCCCGGCCCAAGCAACAATATTGTACGTGCACGCAGATAACTGGTCGCCTTGTTACCGTAGCATTTTTTCTTCAAACCTTTTGAAACAAAAGAAATTTTATTTGAAACATACATTTTTCTTTAATGTGGTGTAGCTATAATCCCATCCAGATTTTCTACTACTTACTACCTTGAGAGCTATACACACACACACACACAACTAGCTAGTGTACTGTGTACGTGTTCAACTGAAAAAGAAAATCTAACGCCCAGCCGGGGCATACATAGTAACTAGCAATGAAAAATTAAAGTATTAGCATATGATTGATCCATATCCAATAATTATGTCTTAATTTATCAGGACTTGTTTTTTTTTGGGGGATGGTGTTGACTTCAACAGTTTCTGCAGCATTCTGCATTATATTTTCATATATATATGCATTTCTCATTTGGGGTTCGGTTGGTCAAATGTATACTCATATATCAGTAAAAGTTCCGAGTACTAATCCATATTTAAGCTTGCGACTGAGGACAAGTCAACGCTGAACGTTCAACCTGAAGTCCTCTACGTTCTAATTAATTGCAAAACAACTAACGAGTTGACAATCGCGTTTGCAAAATGTCACCGAGTAGTTGTTGGTTTGATAAGGTCTGAAGCTTGACCTGCTCGTCATGTTTCCGCCCAAAAATATACATATAAGATATCTATATTTTAAAGAAAGTTAATATTTATAACTTTTAACTAATAATTAAGCTACAAACAAATAAGTTTAGTGTTATGTTTGTCTATGTGTTATTGGGTTGGAAAGATTTTCAAGGTCAATTCAGAGTTAGTCATCACTGTTTTAGGTCCTCTGTTTTCGGATGTTCAGATATGTGGTGTGCCTTTTCTCACTTGTCATTGTCTTTTGCTTGCTTCTCGAGTCTAAAATGGCAATTTACTATCGAACTTTTTGTGAAATAGATAACACGAGTGTAATGTACTAAATATGAGGTGTATTGGAGTGGTAGTTTCTATGGATAAACATAAAGTATATGGAAGCAATAAAACTACAAGAGTGAATTTAAGTAGGATATATGTAATTATTATTGTAAGATAACACAAAACTAATGGAACAAGACAATGATATGCCTAGATTAGGGTTTCCATACTCTTTCGCACATATAATTTTATCTAGTACATACAAACAATACCTAGCGTTATTACTCTATCAAGGGCTCAAATTTATATAAAACCTTTGCCTTTACATTTACATATATGATCCTAGTTATACACAATTTACAGTAGTGAAGCTGCTAATCATCGATAACGAGTTTGTAGCTTTTAGTGATGATTTGTGTGATTGTGTCACATGTAGTCCTTTACAGTAGAAAAGGGATATAAATAAACAATTAATAAAAAGGGTGGTGTGCCTCGTGATATATATCTTGTTAATGACAATGACAGTCGTCAAAGCCTCCGGGTAAATTTTGGCTTACGGAGCACATAAAAAATGTAGCATACCAACTTTATTAACTATAACATGGTTGTTTGGAAACATAATACAATCATTCGTGAGCCTCAATACATGCATTAAATCAGTAATAAACATATAATAAAACAAGCAATATAATATGCAATTGTAAACAAAGAACATAGATAGATACGCTAGTAGCTTGGACTAGTCATTAAGCACGCTCTGGATTTCTGAGCTGAGCTAGTAGTGGTTGACAGCTCGGCAGTTCCTCCTCACTTCGCCATTGCTGCCGGTCTTCACCTCGACGGAGGCCATCTTCACCATGGCCTTCTTGAACTGGTCCTCCCACCATCCCGGGATGTTGGCATTGTCCACCACCATCTTCGCCGTCGCCGGCGACGACAGGAGCGACGCGTCCGAGGTGAAGAGCGCCTTGTGCGCGAGTACGTTCTTGTAGTACTGGTTGTCCAGCTTGTTGGGTGTCACGACGTCCTGAACCACCGTGGGGTCGTTGCTCGAGCTCGGGCTCGCCGGACACTGACTCCTCAGAGACGCGGCGAGCGACGGGTCGATGTCGGAGGGCACGGCGAGGCGATCGGGGACGAAGGACGAGCAGTGCGAACGGCCGACGGTGTGTGAGCCAGAGAGCACGACCATGTCCTCCACGCTGAGCCCCTTTACCGCGAAGTTGGCGACGAGCTGGCCGAGGTTGAATTTCGGCGGCGGGAGGAAGTCGAGTGTGCGAGAGGCGTTCGAGTAGCGCCCGTCTAGCCGGCCGGCCGGCATGTCGAAGGCGACCCTTCTGTCGCTGAGGAAGAAGGATGCGTCGCGCGCGGCGAACGCAATGATGTCGGCGCAGGAGACGACGCTCGGGCAGGCCATCTCGACGGCGTACTTGGCGGCGTCGATGACCTCGAATCCGCGGAGGCTGGGGTTGTTGGGCGGGCCGAGCTTCTCCGGCTGCGGGTTGAACGGCGTCGGGTCGAGGAGGACGGAGGCATCACATCCCTGCACATTTCGGCAATGCAAGCAACACCGCTTAAGAAATGCAGCTATAAATATATGAGGCGTCAGTGCGTCACACGCATGCAGATATGTAGGCACCTCGACGAAGCAGTCATGGAAGAGCATGCGGATGAGGCCGGCGCCTACGCCGGGGTCGCGCATGACGGCGGCGCCAACGACGCCCTTGACGATGTCCTCAGCGTGCGGGCACTTGTCGTTGTAGTACCCGACCTTGAGGCCGCACGTAGACGGGTTTGGCGGGTGATAGTACGGGCCAACCGCTCCGGCTTGGCACGTCGCCGCCATGAGCAACGCGAAGGAGACGACCACAGCAGCAGCGAGCTGCTTGCTACTACCCATGGTCGCAATAGCTAGCTACCTTGCTTGCTTGGCTTCTTTCGCTACTCCCTGCTAACCGCGTGCCGACTGATCGACGGTGATGTTCGAGGTGACCAAGTGCAGCTGATGCGCACGCATATTTATAGATGGAGAGAGACGAGCGCCGCTTAAGATGAGACCGAGTGTTCGATCGATAGTTATCTTCTGGATGGCTGTTTTTTTAATTCGGAGCGCGCGTCGGGACGGTGGCAAGTGGTCTGTCTGTTTGTTACTTAAGTTTAGAGTACGTACAACTCATCAGTTGATTTGACCTGGGCGATATTGGCGGTCCGCTCCCTAATTAAACCGGGCCGGTACGTGTAGCCGCGTGCAACTAACATCGAACGGTGCTCTAATTCGAGCTTAATTAAATTAATCAACTAGCTAGACGTACAAAGTTTACTTGGTATCCATGACTTGTTTGATCGTGCTAGAGCCAAACTATATGTGTCGTTGTACGAAACAATAGTATACCACGGGGTACTCGCAGTACGAATTTGGTTAGCGATGGGGAGCGCTGTGGATGAATCTTGATGATTATCTCAAACTAAGAGACAGTGAAGATTTTTAGACAGGTTCGGGTGATAATAACTCTAATCCTGTGAGTGTTGAATGAGTTTTAGGGCGTGAATAGCCTTAAGCGTATGAAATCGTCTAGGAAAAACATTTTCCTTTATAGGCTCCCTCCGATCCCTTTATATGAGAGGGATCGGGGGTTACAAATTATAGTTAATATGCCCTATTAATGACCAATTATAAGGATAAACGGTCAGTTCGTGAGCAGTAACTCCAAGAGATAATAACAATAATAACTATACAACATGGAGCTTAATGACGACCTGGCTCTTGATGGCGACCATCCGAGTGCCTGTGGTCGGGAAGGCCTCCCGAGTGCTGGACTTGGGAAGCCTTCAGGTCCCCGACCGCTGGCTGTCTAGATAATGTTGACCGTTGACTGGTTGTTTTTAATGTTGAGTCTGTTGATCCCTCTTTTACTTAATCATCATAAAACTACTCGGGAGATAACTTGGGATCATATTCCCGACAATATGCATGCGTTTATAGATTCTTGTATTTTTTTTAAAAATAGAAAGTGTGAAGCTATATTTTCCTGATTGACAACTCATCCATCGTAAATCTGAAGCACCATCAGATATGAAATACACGTTATTAATTAGATACTAGCGCGCGGCCTGCAGCATGCACCATGCATGTATATATGATTGAGTCATTGAGTGTCCTCCATATAATGCATGTATCCCGAGCAAGTCAGGGAGCGAAAGTCGAACAGAGTGTAATCTCTCAATTACTTTTTGTGCTCTGCGCGTATGCAGTCAAGTTGCGAGTTTGTCTATGTTTCTTACAAATGATTAGGTAGCAATTGATAGATTATTATGGCTTTATTACTTTATATACATTTCCCGACAGCTTCTTCCCATACACTATAGTGTATATGTAGAGCATGGTTAAAAGAATTTTGACTAATTTTATAGACGACTATAATACCAAATCAGTTTCATTAAAAAATCATAAAATTTATTTTAATACTATATTCATTAGATATTGTAGATGCATGTTAATATATTTTTAAAATTCTCTAAAATTTAGAGAAATTTACAACGACTTCTGCTATAAAATAGACGGAACTGTTACTAAAAATTTGTTAGCGACGCGTATCTTTTATCCGTCACTAATAATTGATCACTAAAAGACCATTTATATGTTAATGGATCCAAGTTTTTCTACAACGTATAGCAACTTGACATTTATTAAAAAAATACAATGCACGGCCAGCTCTAACAACTGGCCTGGCCTATTCAAAGTCACACAATTATCTAACGCGCCAGCCGGTGCAAACCAGGACAATTAAACCGACAAAATATTGGCGTGATTAATTGGTTCATTTGCTAGTTCCGGTCCAATAATGGTGATCAGCTAGCTAGCTAGCTCAATAATAATTAAGTGCGTACATAAGCATGTGCATGCATGCTAACTTGTGGACTAAAATTAAAGTAAATTAATTTATCCTAAACTTTTAAATAATTATCTATTAGAATTATTGTACATTTTAAATATTTAAGTTCACTTAAATAACAATAATAATTAAAGATTAAAGAGTACTCGGTGACGACGGTGTAAATGTATAGTTAACATCAAGAATATACTCAGTTAAAGCATGTTTGTGTTTTTGGCAAGGGACTAGGGTCAAACGAGAGGTCTCTTAATTAGCAGTTGATTAATTGCGCGTTGCAGCTGGATTATTAAAGGGGTTAAGTACATTGATTACGTCATCGATGAAACAAGGTCTCTTGGCAATTAGCTAGGCAGGCAGGCTGCAGGCATGGAAGGTATTAACAAATGTTTTCCAAAAGATGTAGAAGAAGTGAAGAGCTAGCTTGACTTAGCAAACATGATTTGGCTTTGCTTGTTGAGACCACGACAAAAAAAGAGAAATGTCTAACAACACTGCTAACAGCTAGCCGGCGCATTTCAAATAAACAAAAAGGTTTAGTGTTATAGGTTAAGGGCATATTTGTTTCAGCTAGGGGATTATAGTAATCCAGCTTATTTTTATAAGCTAAAATAAACATGTCAGCTTATTATGCTAGCTTATTATAATCCATAGTATAGATTATAACAATTCAATAAGTTAGTATAACCCAGCTTTTTTTTTTATAATCTGAATTATTACAATCCCGATTGAAACAAACAATGCCTAATTAACTAAGCTTGCCGGTACAAGTCAAAGACAGTTAATATTGAAGTCGTTAATATTCGTTTAAACAGACTAATGGCAATTCCAAGGAGAAGAGAAATTAACTACATCTGCTCGGCAGAAGCTAATTTGAATTTTAGGAATTAATAATAATTTTAGGTATGTAGATCATCTATTTGTGTGTTCATAGCATTCATGAAAAGAGAAATGACGATAAAGGTAGCGCAGAAACCACTGAAATTTATTCTAAACATCAAATTGTAAAATTTAAAACCAACCTTTTGACTTAGCATGCAGGCACATCATTGGTACTCGTGAAGAAGGGCTCCAATAGCATGATAGGACCAGAAACTAATTAATTAAGATTTGCAAGCTCCTGTGTTATACAGCTAGCTGCAAGCCAGACACTTGAATAGTTGAATTGGTAGGATAAAGGCACAACAATACAATGGGCTCTCATTTTACAGCAACAAAGAGCCAAACATAAATCATATATCCAGCACTGCACGCAGAGAAGTAAACAAACATGTCACTGCAACCTGGCGCGCAATTTGGCATGGAAACAGCCATGCATGCATGCACAACAGACCAAAATACATATAACCACCATGCATGGGGACTAGCCCTAATTTAACACAAGAATTTAATTAAGGAGCAAACAGACATCTAGAAAAAGTGACTTTAATTACCAAAATATGTATCAGCTAGCTAGGAAGCGTCCTCGAACAACCACGACAGAACTCACTGCATGCGATCGAGCAATTGTGTAATTAATCAAGCTCATCGATCTCCAACTCGTGCCAGCTACATGTACAACGTAGATCTCTCCAACTCCACCATGCATATCAAACCTGCCTCCACATGCATGGCCACATTGACACATTATATTCCAACTTCACCACAAAATAGACAAACAAGTCTGGCGTCACAATGTCATGCATCATAGTCAACCTCGTCCTACAATATATATCCCACACCAAAGACGTAGTAGAAGCTTCAATTGTACCACATTTAATTTGATTCGTGTTATCGCTGCCTGCCTTGGGCAAGTTGTCCACAAACATGGACAAAATTTTCCTAGCCGATTTTTGAACTAGGGATGGTTCGATCCGTACAATAATTTGAGCTGTTAATATGTCTGTCACTGGTAGCATTAGTTCCCCCTAGCTAGATACATGCATAAATATATATCTCTATATCTATAATAATTGGGTACTCTCAAAGAGTTTGACATGTTATATATGTAGAAAAATGGTTCTATTGATTAGATAGAGAAGTTATACTATTATGGTTGTATATCCTACTGTCCTTTTAGAAGGTGGGACACTATGACTTTAATTTTGTATGCTCTTTCTAAAACCTATCTTTCTATTCTATCTCTAACAAGCATAACTTGATATTTATAAATTATAAAGTTCATAATTACTAAATTATAAAAGGCTACATTGTAACACAAAAGTATAACCTAATTTCTATTAATTATTTTTTTTTCAAAATTATTAATCATTAAAAAAAATATCTAAGACTCCAATACAACTCAATAATTATCAATTACTAATTTTGGATTATTAAACCATTAAAAATCTATAATTGATATTCCAAACCAAATACAATTAACTTAATATTTATTAATTATAAATTTCAAAATTACCATGAAAAGCTATAACTGAGACTCTCGAGTACAACATGCATTGAGAATTTCAAAACTGTTAAAATAAAAAATCTATAATTGAGATACTGAAATTATTAAATTAAGAATATAGAAAGTAATAGAAGAGATATTATGATGGATTGTATGTATTTTTTATAAGGAAAAAATCTGAATTACACCCTCGAAGTATTGCTGAAGTTTGAATAACCCCCTAAAGAATTTTA
>KE372913.1:1022860-1037479 GCA_000418225.1 Zizania latifolia
GCCAGCTAGCGCTCGGCGCACCGCCCTGCCGCTGGGCCCCGCGTGCCAGGCGGTGTGACCGCCGCTCTGGCCGCACGCGCGCTGCGGTGCGCCCAGCAGCCGCACGGCTGGTTTGGGCCGATCTTATGGCCCAATTGTACAAGTATCAATTTTCCATTTTCTGAATTAAAAGTAGCCCAACCCAAATTAGCACAGTAGTATTTCCTTTTTTTTTGTTATTTCAAATCTGGCCCAGCACCGCACAGCCACCAGGCCGGCCCATTTCGCGATGAACAGTGTTTTTTCTTTTTCATGAATTAACCCAGTTGGCCCGTTTAAACAGTACAGCATAGTGCAGTTTTTCATTTTCAGAAAATAATAAACCTTTAAAAATTCATATAAAATTCGTTCGAGTTCCGATTAGCTCCGTTCAAATTTCTAAAAATTTCTAAAATTCTAAACTTTAATTTAATATAGAATAAAATTGTTTTCTCAAAACTTTTTGTATGCTTTTATTTATGTGATGTTGTTTATACTGTAGTTGCTGACGCCGAAGACTCACAAGAGTATGACCCCGAAGACCCTGAGTACTATTCGGATTAAGGCAAGTCTCCCTTTGATCATGCTTGCTTCTATGATTATTAATTAATTAATTTAATTTTATACAAATGCATGTTTAGGACACATACATACACTTAAAGTTAACGACGATCGTCCTCGCGATTAAGTCAATTAAACATAAAATTGTTGCACCTAGCCCATCATTAAAAATTGAGAACCCTATATTCCTTGTCACCATGATGATTACGATGACCTCATCCTGGTATCGTGATATGGGTTGTCCGTAATCAAAGTTTGTCTTTACTCATACTACATTACATGATTGCAAATGAATGAAGCGTGTGGGTTGAAAATGGAATTTACAAGGTTGTTTTGAAAATCGGTACAGAGTGTCGAGTGTGTTGAAAATGAATATAAAAGAATGGTGTTTTGGGTAAAACTTGCAATGAGACGTCGTCGCCTTTCGGGGCCCGACTTTAAGTGACGCATAAGGACCGATTCCTTAGAAAAAATATCACACACACTAAAGTACAACCTTACAGGCATTATGGAGTGTCCCTAGTTGAGTACTTAGTGGGTTTAGGATCGTTCGATTGCCAGTGGACGTGAAATGCCTAGGATGACTCCGTGGTCTGTTTATGGGCTCAAGGAGCTGTATGGAATTGTGATGGATTTGGAGAAAGATGGTAGGGAGAGGAAGTGAGGGGATTTGAGCACCCGCGGGATTTCAGAGGAAAATGGGGCCGAGGGCCAACGGATTCTTGGTTGGACCCGTCTATGTGGCAATGGGTTATCCTAGGTCGGCTAGGGAAATGTCTTGTAGCGAGCCTCTTTGCCTTGCAAACAAGGAGTAAGATCGCGACGTAAGGGTAAAGTGTACACCTTCTGTAGAAGTATAAACTGTTCGAACAGTCGTGTCCATGGTTATGGGCACGTGCCATGATAGTTGCCCTTGCGTAGTGTTTGGTTTTGGTTTTAAACAAGAAAAAAAAGTTGAGGGTTGGGAAGCGTTACCAGAGTATGCCCTCGGGGTGTACGGGCAGCCTTTGTGGTCGGCAACGAGCTTGTGTAGCTCGGGAAGTCAAAAACGCTTCATAGAGAGAGGAAAATGTTCAATCATAAGATGAGAGACAAAATATGTTTTGGTGAAATGGGAAAAACCTTCCTGATAGAGGGGCAGGCCAGTACCGAAGTAAAGTTAAGAATATAAAGTTGGAAGGATTATTATGGAGAAGGTTTTGAAGGATTGTTATGGAAAATGTGAAGATGTGAAGTTGATGGCATGAATGAGATTGTGTTTTAAAAAATAAATATTACTACTTAGTAGTTGGAGGTTGGGACCTCTTCCAATAAGTATGTGATACTTAGTACTTTAAAGTTATTTTATATAAATAATCATCAGCCGTCCTTGTTGATCCATATCTATAAATACTTTCTGAGACTTGCTGAATACGTATGTACTCACCCCTCTTGCTAATCACATCTAGAAGATGAAGCCCAGCCTGGAGAAGACGAGTGGTACCCTGAAGGAGAAGAGGACATCCAAGGAAAATGAAGATGAAGACAGCCAGGCGTAGGGTCTCGAGCCTAGTTCCCAACTAATGTGATGAAGTTGCTTCCGTCAAGACGTAGTTATTTTGCTTCCGCTGAAAGACTTTATGATGTGATGATTTACCGCGAGGGATGTCTCTTACGACTTTTGTAATGAACTTAGGCTTGTAAGACTTATGTTGTCGCAATGTGCTACCGTTGAATCGTGAAATATCTTTATTGATGTTGTTGCGATTCGAATCGTGGCAACCCATCTCGTATTAGCCAAGTCTATGCGAGGTGGGGTGTCACAAGAGTACCCTTAGGAGGTCCCGTACCTGGCGAGATTGAGCCAGAACATTTAAAATCTGAACAAATTTTGTCTAAATCTGAATAATTTTCTAAAAATAAAAAATTTGATTTTTTTTGCTGAAATAGTTTCCTATCGGGGGTACCAAAATTCATGAAATTTCATTCCGAAATATAGACATATGCTATGCACAGGGACACTTATCGACAATTACAATATATCGATTATAGAGCAGTAGCATGTATAATCAAGTCATCAAGCGTAAAACTTCCAACTGAAAACGTAATTACTCAATTAATTACGATTTATTCGAGTACAATTCATTGGCATAGTAGATTTAGAAAGGTAGTACAAGCCGGACACCAACGGCCAAATTAAAGAATCAACCAATGGAAACAATGTAACCGTAAGAACAAGGTCCGGACGAAGTCCAAGGAAACAAACGAATCAAAGTGAACGGGTGCATCCAGCTTCAGTCAAGTTGGTCAGATCCTTAGTTGACAACCCTGCACTTCCTCCTGATCTCTCCCTGGTATCCAGTCTTGATATCGAGAGCAGCCATCTTCACAAAAGCTTTCGCGAACTTGTCCTCCCACCATCCGGGAATGTTGGCGTTGTCGGACACCATCTGGGCTGTCGCCGGCGAGGTCAGTAGTGTGGCGTCTGACGTGAAGAGTACCTTGTGCGCTAGAATGTTCTTGTAGTACTGGTTGTCAAGAGCGTTGGGACTGACGATATCTTGGTTCACGGTTGGGTCATTGGCAGGGGTTGGGTTGGCTGGGCATCTCGATCTAAGGATGTTGGCGAAGCCACCATTGATGTCCGAGGGGACGGCGAGGCGGTCAGAGACGAAGGATGAGCAGTGGGAGCGGCCAATGGTGTGTGCGCCTGACAGTATGACCATGTCCTCGGCGTTGAGCCCCTTGGAGGCGAAGGCGGTGATGAGCTGGTTCACGTTGAAGCTCGGCGGTGGCAGGTTGGCGAGGGCGTCGGAGTCGAGAGATCGGCGTCCATCGAGGCGTCCCCCTGGCACGTTGATCTTGACCCTCATCCTGCTAAGGAAGTAGGCGGCATCACGAGCAGCGAAGGCGACGATGTCGGCGCACGAGACCACACCGGGGCAGGCCTTCTCGACAGCGTCCTTAGCAGCATCAATCACCTCGAAGCCGCGGAGACTAGGCATATTGGGCGGGCTGACCTTCTCTGGCTTTGGGTTTGCTGGGGTTGGGTCCAGGAGAACCGACCCATCACATCCCTGCATACATGTCAGATATATTAAGCTCATGATCATGAATAATACGCACAATGCACCTTGCAATTAATATATAGTTTCCTTTATCTTCAGTTTGTAAATTTACTCGTATATATGTACATATATATATTTTGTGTTTTATAGTAGTATGATATCTCTCGTCACTGTCCCGAGAACTAAATAAACCCATGTATATATATATACGTAACACACCTCGACGAAGCAGTCGTGGAAGACGAGACGGATGAGACCGGCACCAATGCCGGCGTCCTTGTAGATGAACTTCTTCACCTCGTCCCTCACGATGGCCTCCACCCGGGGGCACGACTTCTTGTAGTAGCCCAGCTCCAGGCCATGGCACGCCGTCGCCAGGACGACCACCGCGCACGCCACCGCCACGGCGACCTTCATCGTCGCTGCTGCCGCCATCAATTGCCTTTCTGCTTTCTGCTTTGATGCGTGCTAGCTAGTAGCTAGAGGTGATCGACGATGGATGGATGGATGGATGGATGGATGGATGGATGCTGCTGCTCGTTGACAGGGATGACTATTTATAGGTTGAGATAGTGTGTTTATGCGATCATCATGCAGGGATTAATCAGGCTCAGCAACATAATCTTCGCTGTCATGGAACATGCATCCAGGACGCAATTATGCCACTATGTGTGCTTGGTTCGCATTTGACCTGCGGCTTCTGAATTATTTTCTGTCCTCCTGAGAAACTTCCATTGATGATTATTTGCTGGTTGCTAACTGTTCCCTTTTATAAGAATATACATACATCAGTCGTTGTGCAGCTGTGTGCTAGCTCACCATTGGAATCATAAAGTGAAAGTAGCCACGGATAATTTGCTCAGCGTCGCTCTGGATTGTAGCCGCTTTCTGAACAAAAACAAAATGAAAGTAGTGCTTCAACAGAAAAAAAAATTGCACCTGAATGAAATGCGAGCCGTCCCTCTGCTTTAGAGCCCCTTTCTGAACAAAAGTACAAAACTAAAGTGAAAGCTTTGGTTCAGTAGTTCACAGAAAAAACAAGTTGCACCCTTTTTATAACAGTGAGCATACTGCGCCCAGCGCTGAATTTTACAGGATTTTTCAATGAATTAAACTAATTCTTTAAAAATCTTTTGAAATTACTCTAATGCAACGGCGTCCGATGCCTCGGTGTTAATTTGAAGTCTGCCAATTAACCTAACAAGGTTCGTATGTAAGGCCTATCGCCAGCCAGCATTCCTAGTGTTCTTACTATGCAGCAGCAGTATGTTCTTTAATTTTATTGTTTTGCCAATTAAAATGTTTGTTCCGGCTGTATATATGTTGCTTCCTAGCTAGCTACGTACGTTCCATTGGGGATTAATTAATTAGTGTCAAGTGAGATATATGACACGATGTATATATCAAACTTGTGGAAGGCTGTATGCATTATACTATTTTATAGTAACTAGCAATAGCCAGCTAACAATATTATTCAGTTCGTAGCTGGTATATATTCTGGGAGTTAGGTGATTTTGTCTTAATTTGCCTCTACTTGGGCTCGCTCGCAGATGGTTTTGGCTTGGTAATCCAAGGCTAATCGATTGTTTAATCTGGCATGCATGTTCGGAGAGAATGTGTTTTTCGATCAGTCGATCGACGGCTTACTTCTTTGCAACGAAATGGACTAGCTGCAGCCAACGACTCTTCAGAAAATTATTGTCTGCATGCATGTTCTACAACAAACATGCTTTAGGTGTCAAGATTAATTATGGGATTTTACGTGTACTTGGTCTGTTAGCTTTGTATCTACACATGTGCATGCACAGCGCATCAACCAACTGCACAATAAGATCGAGATAACCACGTGGCTAGGAGTTCTTTTTTTACTACTACGTACCAGCGAAAAGATAATTAACAACATAGTTAATTTATTTTCAAGCTTAATTAGGGCAATGTTGGTCTGAGAATGACTAGCTTTAGATGGCAGTTTGACATGCTACGACTACAGTGGGCATTCAGATCAGACTTGATTGCAATCTGACTTTAGATTTCAACTTACGCACCTGCACACAATTATAAATGTACGCAGCATGTAAATCACTTGGCACTTGGCAAAATCCTACCAAATTTGAAGATTACAAGGTGATACAACTGTGTCCAAGGGGGTGCGGCAATGCATGTCTCCTTTTTCTAAAATAAAAAGGAGCTCGACTTATTTTTAATGAAAAATAAGTTTAGGAAAATATTTTTATATTTTTATTTATAGCGATTATAAAACCAGAACCACGCGTAAAAAAATGACAAACAAACATTAATATAATCTTCAATATATACTTGGTTCTAAAATTCGAATTTAATTATAACATTTTAGAGAGAGGGAAAATAGGCACCCTTCTCTACACTAGATAAAGTACTCGGTGCTAAGTGAAACTTTTTCATTGAATTAATTGAAGAAACTTTGAAGTTAGAAGAATTGTATATGGTGAAGTTGGCAACAAGTGGTGGGTATTGAAACTCTTGAAACTGCATCTATTTAGATTGCACATGGACTAATAATGCCCAATGAATGAGATTTCAATCTCATATGTCTGAAATAAGTTCATGGCATAATTAACTATTAACTGGTGTTGTGAACGAAAAAATTGAAGAGACAATACGTTTGTAGGCTTTACAGTGATCACTTTAATGGGACATATGTGGAGACTCTTCTTTTATTAAGAATCTTATTAACATAAGACATACATATATAAGTGATTTTACAGTATTTGAGGAGGTACCAGGAGATACCATATTTTTCAGTAGTAATTTTGGTATCTCCTGATACCACTAAAAAATATGGTACCTCCTGTATAGAATGATGGCAGAAATTAAAGGTTCAAGAAGGTTAATTTGAGCAATAGTAGCAATCACTTGTATTTTTTTTTAGGTTTTGCTTAATTAGAAAAGTCATACATGCGGAGGCAGAGAATGTGTTTCATTTTCATTATCAGAAAATATATTTTCTTTCCTTAAACCAAGCATCATGCATGCATGGTTTACTTGTATATATCATATTTCCGTATTACAACATAGCAAATTTAAAATAATATCCCAATGTTATTCATATACTGCGTACACAATTACACACTCGACGAATTACATGATAAGCAAAATGATGCTAGTAGCCAAAAGAATAAATTAACAAATAGGAAAGAACAAAGAAACTGTGAGGAATTTGATGGAACACAAGTTAATTTGATCCTCTTAGTTGACAACCCTGCACTTCCTCCTGATCTCACCCTGGTACCCAGTCTTGACATCAATAGCAGCCATCTTCACAAAAGCTTTCGCGAACTTGTCCTCCCACCATCCGGGGATGTTAGCGTTGTCCGTCACTATCTTGGCCGTCGCCGGCGATGTCAACAGTGTGGCGTCTGACGCAAAGAGCACCTTGTGTGCTAGAATATTCTTGTAGTACTGGTTGTCAAGAGCGTTGGGAGTAACGACATCCTGGTTCACGGTTGGGTCATTGGCCGAGGTCGGGTTGGCTGGGCACCTTGACCTAAGGAAGTTGGCGAAGCCGGTGTTGATGTCGGAGGGGACGGCGAGGCGGTCAGAGACGAAGGACGAGCAGTGGGAGCGACCAATGGTGTGGGCGCCTGATAGTATGACCATGTCCTCGGCGTCGAGCCCCTTGGAGGCGAAGGCGCCGATGAGCTGGTTGACATTGAAGCTCGGCGGTGGCAGGCTAGCGAGGGCGTCAGAGTCGACAGATCGGCGCCCATCGAGACGTCCCCCTGGAACGTTGATCTTGACCCTCAACCTGCTGAGGAAGTAGGCGGCATCACGGGCAGCGAAGGCGACGATGTCGGCGCACGAGACCACGCCAGGGCAGGCCTTCTCGACGGCGTCCTTAGCAGCATCGATCACCTCGAAGCCACGTAGGCTAGGGAAGTTGGGCGGGCTGAGCTTCTCTGGCTTTGGGTTTGCTGGGGTAGGGTCCAGGAGCACTGACCCATCACATCCCTACATGTATGCATCCATATGTATATGATAAATGTCAGGCTCAATAGTCTTCATGGTCATGCAACAATGTAATTTGTACCCAAAAACTCTGTACCAGTGTGTGTGATACTGTGATATATGTGTGTACCTGGACGAAACAGTCGTGGAAGACGAGACGGATGAGACCAGCACCAACGCCGGCGTCCTTGTAGATGAACTTCTTCACCTCATCCCTCACGATGGCCTCCACCCGGGGGCACGAGTTCTTGTAGTAACCGAGCTCCAGGCCATGGCACGCCGTCGCGAGGACGACCACCGCGCACGCCACCGCCACGGCGGCCTTCATGGACGTCGCTGCAGCCATTGCTAGTCCTCTCAAGTAGCTAGCTCTTGCTGCTTTCGCTCCTAAGTAAGACTGACGCGGTGATCGCTGTGATGGAGTATTGCTCTTTCCGAGCTGGTATTTATAGATGGAGATGATGATATGGATGCATCGATCGATATTCGGCCGCATAAATCATTGATCGGAAGGAAGCTAGCTAGCTGTCATGAACATGGCTGCAGCCTATAGTTAGTTAATTAACTAGCTAGCAGCTACGACCTCACCATTTGACACACGATGCTCCATTAATTCCGAGTTTGATAAGTATTTTGATTGGAGTTAATTAATTAATTGTTCTCTAAATTAGCTACAGATATATTCGTTTCCCTCTTGGAGAGGAAGTGCCATCTCACGATTTGTACGTTCGAAACCAACTTGTTCTTTCTTTTCTTACAATTATTATGGAACTGTAGCGCGCGCCCTCCTCATTATTGCATTTATAAAGTCAAAACATCCATATATGAATAATTTTCTCAACTCTACTCTCGTTCAAAGCTAGCTGAAATAATATGTCGCTGCAAAAGTGATAAGAAAACAAAATCAATTTAATTATTTAGCTATTTGTTCGGTCACATGTCATATATATATATGTATAGATACATATATATGTATAGATACATATATATGTATAGATACATATATATGTATAGATACATATATATGTATATAGATACATATATATGTATAGATATACATATATATATATAGATATACATATATACATATACATACATATACATACATATACATATACATACATATACATATACATACATATACATATACATACATATACATATACATACATATATATATATACATATATATATATATATATACATACACAATTAATTATACAGGTGCTAATAAATTCTTCGATCAGTTTCTACAATGTATTATTTGTGATGGTGTATCGTTAGCTAGTGTCGAGTTGGACTATACATGATAAGAGCAAGTCTCATCTATAAAATTGAAATTAAAAAAGGAAGAAAAGGATAAGAGAGCAGGTCGTGGAAGGCTTGGATGGTAGTGTAGTTTATACCTGGCATGTCACAGCAACATTCATTCCAAGCTGGGATTTCATGATCAGTGAGGTGCAGTGTTGTCTTCTCGTCTCCGGCCGGCGCATGTGCTCACCGGTTTCTGGAAATTGCTATTCAAATTTTAGTTTTCAGTGGTTACAGTCCTACAGATGAATATCGGCGGAAAAAATTAGGAACGATTAAATTACGTTTTTTATAGAGCCAAATATACTTACCATATTTATAAACTATAAATATGTCACAAATAAACCATGCAATAGTAATATAATCGTTTATATATAAAGGGCAAGAATGAGGGGATGAATGAGGGAATACAATAAAAATAAGATGAGTTTGTTTTCTTTTCTACTATTTTTAGAAGAGGAAAAAACTTGTAGAGTTGACACTTTTAAATTTGAATTTTAAAAATTTAAATTAAATCTAAATTATACCGGTGAGTATGCTGATAACCGGTAGACAGGGTTCGAGCGGTTACCAGCAGCCGGGATTGTGAAACCCCCTGGTTTCTGGTTTTAATGTTTTATAGCTGCTCTTCTGTTGGCTACCAAGTACCAAACCAAGAGGGTCGTTAGCTAACCCTTGCTAAGAAAATACTTTTGCATGTTCCTAGACAACGTGTCCTCCACACGCTCAAAATTTTTAAGCTAACCAGACAATTTCGTGCTAACCACACGCTCGAGTTTTGCCGGAAGCTCAATTTGGTTCTTGATGTTTCCTCAAGTAATTCAATTTTTCATTCTAAACCATCCAAAAATCTTTATTTGGATTCATACCGGGGCATCCACCATATAACACAGCATGAACAACTATAAAAAAACTGAGAGACCTTGCACCCAAGGGGCCTTGAACCTTCTTCTCAGAACGAGACAGTGAAAGGATAGATCTAAAAGTTTTTTTAGGCTTCTTTGGAACACTGGAATTTTACAAGTTTTTATAGAAATTAGTTTAATTCCTTTAAAATTCCTTTATTACAAATGAGCCCTAATATTTTTTTTTGTAACTTATGAGCTTATTAGGTTGGTATAGTAATAGTCTTTCACCCCTGTTATTTTGGATGTGTTTGGATACAAGAAAAGAAGATTAAACAGGAAATTGTCAATAGGATTTTACTGCAAACTACAATACAAAGGGAGAAAGAGGTTCTTTTCAAGAATCACATCATAATTCTAGACCTGACATGCAGCAAACTGTTGCTCAAATATTTCATCACGAGTGGAAAGAACCAACTAGAACTGGGTAGCAGCTGAATGCAGTGATCTCTTCGAGTTTCTTTCGGATGAAACATGCGCCGCCGTAAGTAAATTTGACGTGGGTATGCAGACAATTGGACAAGTCGACCACATGAACAAACGCTCTAACCAGCCTTTTTTTTATACACAATTTGGAAGTTCACATAATGTCACGAATGATTTTACATTCTTATTCAGCCCGCTTCATCTCCACAGCAAATGTGACGGCCTACAAACGGACAACAAACAGAGCACTTAAATGGGAAGAAGAAACCTTGGGATGTAGAACCGCCACCATCAGATCACTTTGCCCAGTTCAAGGAAGCAAGAACTTCAAGAAGGGAAGCAACGAAGCTCATCTGAACTTCCTCGTTGATCGTCGTGAAGAGTGGGAAATGGACGAACAGAGACTTGATGCCACGCTGCTCTGCAAACCTAAGAGATTGGTAATAGACATAGTTGCATACAAATCGACCAGCATCATCTGAAGGCGCCACGTCGTAGCCCATCTCTCGTAGGGACTTGTTCACTTCATCCACTGGCACGGTAGTCTGCTTGGACAGAAAAAAATAGGGCACAATGTTGTTCAGATGAAGCGCAATACAAGATGACAGAAAATTTAGTGGGAATCAAAAGGAGTTTTGAAAATAAACCATTGTGGCCATCACAGCCAAACTGTTTGCGAGGATTCACGGGGTGCTAATTTCTTATGAGTCATAGGCTTACAGAAGCCACCCACGATAAACATTTTTGGTACATTTTGTGTGCTACAGAGTTTACCACCAAGCTCTCCAGTTCATGTTGAGACAAACTTTTACCAACCACCAAAATTTGTTTGAAAATTAACTGAAAAGATTTGGTTGCGATGAATCACAAACCAAGCATGACCTATGATACCAAAAGATAACACAGCACATGAAAACCCTGTAATGCAAACATTGTGGCATGGCAAGGAGTAACCTAATAACAAAGCTACTGCTCTGTCCCACAATAAAAGTCCAGCTAGGATCCTTGCGGCGTTAAAAATGTTGACCATTAACTAGCCAAATACCCATGCATTGCAATGGACTTTTTTTTAAAAATATATCATTAGTTCTAAACATCAAAATTATATATTTTGTCAGGGAATATATATAACAACAACGAAACCTTTCAATCCCAAGCAAGTTAAGATAGGTTAGAATTAAAACCTAACATGAGCCATTAATCAAGGTTCAAGCACATGAATAGTTTCTCTACATAAATCCATAAATAGCCAAGCCACATGAACAAATAATCTATTTACCACCCATAGAAGATCTAACTAATGGTGGTGGTGGGATGATAGGTTCACCACCACCACCATTCCAAGTCTTTTATATAGTATAGATATATTACGTAGTATATGAATTGGCTAGCTAAAATAGTTTTTCCTTGCACAATATTTTTTATATTACATATTTTTTTGGTAATATATCATGATACAAAATCAGTCAAAGTGTTAAGTTGTAAAAAACTAAACACCCAAAACAGACTTATATGTTGGGATTAGGGAGGAAGAAGGTAAATTGAAGTTATATTTCAGGACAGATATTTTTCACTGGAACACAAAATGCTTTCAGAAAACAATAGTAAAATTCTACCTTTCTTGTATGTGAGATGCTTCCATCAGCTGACACAATAGGGGCCCTCTGTGATGTAGAACAAGAAAAATAAACAGATAAGAAAGGAAGTGCTTTTGTGTATACATGAGAAATAAGAAAGATAAAAGACAATGAGCTAACCTGTGGTTTCCATCCCAGCTCATCAGGGCAACGGAAAGTAGCTTCATTAACAGCTTGATTCTCAAGGGCAAACCTTGTTGTACCACTGTTAACTCCAAAATGGAGCTGAAAATTTTCCAAAAATTAATTGGTTTCAATCACTGATTCTTTTCAAAGCAGGAACATTACGACAAAAATGAAACTTCATGGGCAATTCAATAATATAGTTTCAACTTAAAATATAAAAATGTTTTATCATTTCTGACCAAGACAAAATTTAGGTGCAAAATAGGATTAAGTAAAGAATCCAAAACTATACAAGGACAAATAAAGCTTGTAAAATCACTATTATTGACTTCTCAGACAACATGATTAACTGTAAAAACGCATGATCAAGTAAAGCGGTAAAGGTGAGAACTGACCATAATTATTTGCCCCTTATCAGACAATTCGTAATCCCGGTCTACAATAGCTGATTCTAACAGATCATGCAATGGACCAAGCCCACCCTGCCCGGCAGTCTCAAGAATAGTGCAACTTCCAAGTGTTAGACCTTTCGGCAACCCTCTCTTTTCCATAAATGAATGGAGATTGCGCACGATCTTCTCAGTTGGATTCTCAGCAACTCCATGGAACTTCTTAAAGCCAGTAACGTGAACAGTAACACCAGAAGGTCCTTCTGAACCCATCTATCTTGTTATGTAACAACGTTGAGGAAGGAAAATGTGTAGTCTTAAAACCTGCATAGAGGTAGGACCATATTATCAGTAAAGCAAGCACTTCACCGAAAATCCAACAATGCATAAGGGCAATAAATAGCGTCTTATGTCCAGAAAAAGGGAAGCGTGCTTGACTGCTTGTTATGGGGCTATGGGAGTATTGATGTTACACAGAATGTACTGCAGAGTGCAGATGGACAGTGCTGACGATGCAACAAGAAGACATTGTCAACATTTTAGCAGAGTAGTTAATGACGCTGACAACTTTGTAATGTCACTGTCTAAAATAAACCACTGGTGTTTTAGTTGTTTACTTGCGTGACAGGCAGAACGCCACGGAACAACAAAACCACGCTGTTAGGCTATCTAAAGCAGATCGAAGCAGACGTCGTCCTCAGCATTTAGTAGGAAAAAACATAAACTTGGGCACGCAACCGATCAACCGCGTCTACAGGAAAACTAGCACGCACTTACTAGAATCGAACAACCCCACTGATCCAATAGGCAAGACATTTCCGTCATGGCAAAGACAGCTCCCGTTCAGAACAGCTACTTGAAGGAAAATGTATGGACAGTGAAGAGCCTTCGAAATTCACATATTCCAGAGTGCTAAGGTCTACCAATCAGCAAAATAGGCCAAAATTAACTAAAAAGAATCATAAACTAGTAAGGGCTGCAGAGGTCAGACAGGACACGAACAGCATGAAACCAATGTAGCACCATCAGAGTTATAGTTTGGATGAGCTCTATCAATCAACTACGCTTATGAATCTACTCCACAGTAGACACAACAAGATTCTCCGGAACAGTAGCAGGAACAGAATCAAGAAGCCTTCATCGCGCAATCCACACAAGACTACGCGCTCGATTCTAGCAGCCACGAGCCCACGAATTCGCGAGAGTGAACTCAGAGAAGAGAATCCCCCAAATTCCAAGAAAAGCCGGCACCTTTGGGCCCCAAATCCCCCAGAACCCAACGGAATTCCACGAATCAATCAAGCCGAGCAAGAACACTCTCCGCCCCTTCCCCCGCGGCAAGAACCGCCGGCTCACCTTGGCAACCAACTCCACCACCTCCTTGCGCGATGCGACAGCGACAGCGACAGCGACGATTCGCTCTTGGAGAGAAGAAGTGGACGGAACTAAGAGCTGAGGGGGAAGGGAATCGAGGCCAGCGAGCCAGCCATTCCGTCCTCTCCCCTCTTATAAAAGCGAAATCCGCAGGAGGCAGGATACATCACGGCGGGGGGGACAGGGGTTACCTCATCGGCCGAGGCGATTAGGAGGGTGGCCCACGTGACAGCGACTCCGGAATGCAGCCACCGGGACCCACCTGTAAGCCTCGTGGCTCCCGAGGGAGGGAGGCAAACGGCTGCGTTGCGTCGTCAAATTCTCTCCTTTTAGCGGCGCCTCCGGCTTTTTCCCTTCCTTGCTTGGCTGCAGGTTTTAGGTGATTCCCTGGGTATTCTATCGTCTCCTACGCCGGCACGCAGCCTCTGGAACCGCATGCTCCTGCGGCTGCGGTTGCGGTGGCGGTTTCGATTCATCATCTCTTGGGTGGTGGTGTCCGTGTCCCGGCGGCGCCTCTCCTCTGCAAGTGTTCACATCGGCAAAGCTTTCAGAACAACTACAGCCGAGAGCCTGACACAGTTCAATTTCCCTCTGCCCGCAAGAATCGAGAACAAAAAACATGTCTTTAGACAGTCCGCTTCCCTATTCCAGAAAGAACCACGAAAAAAATTCTGTCTTTAGACAGTTCAATTACATATTCCTTGCATTGATCTAATCCAGCCAATTACATATTCCATGCATTGATCTAATCCAGCTAGTCAGCATTTCTAATGGAAAAAAGGGTCTCTTTCTGCAGTAGACCTAACCAACTGCCTAACTGCAACTCCAGTAATCTGCAGGC
>KE372913.1:1053748-1079069 GCA_000418225.1 Zizania latifolia
CATTTTCACATGTTCAAAAATATATTTTAAGCAATAATCATGGTTAAAATTATTTTAAGTTGATCTATTCTAGAATAACTTCCTTTTATGACGGGGTGAGTAAATCACCTAACTAATCACCTCGTTGCCGTGATTATTCACAGTAATAACTGCTGAGAAATGTGAGAGAGACAGAGATGGATCGATGCATGCATGCATGGTGAGGAACTTACGAAGATGAGGCCCTTGATGTTGACCTCGGTGATGGTCTCGCCGTCCTCGTCGTCGACGCCGACGGAGGCGCGGAGCCTGTCGACGAAGTCGGGGCTACCGGCGGCGGCGCGGTCGGCGGCGGTGGCGGAGTGCTCCGCCAGCAGCTTGGTGATGAGGTCGTCGAACTGGTTGTGTACCCGGCGCAGCTTGGCCTGCACCCCCTGCAGGTCCAGCCGCGACAGCGCCGGCACGAAGTCGCTGATGTTGAACAGCCCGGCTCCCGTCAGCAGCGACACGACCATGTCCTTGTAGCTGCATGCATTACTTACATTTATATATGCTCTCCTTTTTAAGATCGAAGAGAAGAAATGAGAATTGCAACGGCGACCCAACCTGTTGGACTCGTCGCCCTGCACGTCGAACACACGCTTGCTGACGGTGACCTGGCCGACGATGTTGGCGAGTGCGCAGACGAGCACCTCCGGGATGACGACGGGGCGGGCGGCGTGGGATGCCTCGGCCATGCCGCGGAGGAGGCGGCTGGCCTCGTCGCGGCGCACGGCGGTCCAGTCCGCGAGGGCGCGCGCACCGAGCAGGTGCACGCTCGCCAGCTTCCGCATCAGCTTCCACTTGGGCCCGTAGTTGGCGAACACCATGTTCTGGTACCCGTACGTGATGTCGACGGCGCTGGCCACCGCCGGCCGGTTGGCGAAGCGCGCGTCCAGCGCCTTTAGGAACGCCTTCGCCGCGCACGGCGACGACGCCACCACCACGCCGCAGGTGCCCATCTTGAGGTACATCACGGGCCCGTACTTGCGAGCCAGCGCCGCGAGCCCGGCGTGCGGGGCCGGTCCGATCAGCGGCAGCGCGCCGAGGACAGGGATGCCAGGCGGGCCCGGCGGGAGGCGGCGGCCCCCCACCGAGGCCGGGCGGAGGAGGGAGCCGAGCGCGAGGTGGAGGACGAGGCAGAGGAAGGCGCAGGAGAGCAGGAACGGGTCGGTGCAGAGCGCGGCGAGCTCCATGGCGGCGGCGCACTGCACTGCGGGGCGCGGCGGGTTGGTTGGACAGCGAGAGCGAGGCCTACGCACATGGGAGTTCTCCACTTAACTGCCTGCACTCCCGAAGTGTATCTGGTCGCGCGACGCCTTTATATTTGTGAGCCGTGGGCACGAATCGCAACGCGAGGGATCCTCGTGTTAGAAAATCAACCGAGTTTACTCAAAGTTTGTACAACTATATAATATAATCAGAGGCACCATAAATTTATTTATGATGCTCTTTTCTTATGATTGATAGGAAGGCCATTTTGCAAGCTTCAAGCTTCAGATTAAGATATTTAATCTGCGGCTATAAATAGATCAGCCATCATATTTCCATTTAATATAATACATCATAAAATTGATCAGTTTATGACATATATCTCTATTGTTTTTGTTTTTATTTTTATTTTAAAAAAGACAAGTTTATTTCATCCCCTTTCTCCTTAGCACGTTTAGCATATCAAAACTTACTCCAACATGCAAAAAAAAAATACTTATTTAAAAAACCAACATGTCTATACAAATTAAAAAACTTGACTAGCACAGATCTAAAGAAACTCAACATAGATTATCTATAGTAAACTGAAATCCAACCAGAGTGCCGACAATTGGATCGACTGATAACATAGAAAAACAGTGATGACCAGCTGGCTTGACCTTGGGTTTGGGTGACGTTTTCAGGAGAGTAGGTGAAGGAGAGCGATGGCCAATCTTCACGGCATGAATGATCGATCCATCTCTGCATCCATGAAAAACTCTGTCCCTGTGTGGGTTAGAAGGCACGATCTGGTTGGCTAATTGCGAGAAAGATAGGCACAGCTAATTAATTAGCTGTTAATTGGCAGATCGATCGATGGAGCAGTGGACGTTGGCTGGGTGTAATTATCTGAGATGGTTCATCGTCCAGTTCCGAGTATGGGTGCTCTCTGCTCACTGCTTAGCTGCCTCATTGCCCCCTCTTTCAACAGCAGCAGCTTTCACTTTGGACAATTTTTTGGGTGTGTAATGTATTGGCCGAAAATATGTATTATCAGGGACTTACCTTCTCCGTCTTGTATTATAAATCGATTGATTTTTTATTGGTCAAATATCTCTAACTGAGACTAATTTTGTAGAAAAAATATACCAATATATATGACATCAAATTAGTTTTATTAAATTTATCACAAAATATATCTTAATAATGTCTTTATTTGATATTGTAGAAATTAATAATTTTTTCTTTAAATCTGGTCAAATTTAAATAAGTTTAACTTAAAAAGTTAAACAATATATATAATATATAACAGATGGAGTAGGTCTCACGAGAAGATAGATTTTCCATGAATATATAGCAGAAGTGGGGAGTTTCAGAGATTTGCTACTTGTCAAAAATTATCGACCGTTAATTCGCACAAAAAGTTATGTAGAATTGAAGGCGACAGTCTTGTTTCAACGCTCTCCCTATTTTGAAAAGTTTAAAGCAAAGCGTTTAATATCATGGGGGGTAAATCTGTATCAACAAAATTAAGATAAATCAAATTGAAGATTATATATATCTGATCATAAGATGGGAATAAAACCTTACACTTATTAACTTATTTAGGATACTGCATATTTGTGCTACACCGAATATGACATCTTTATTGAAAGTAAGATAGGTAATTCTTTTAGAAAAAAACTGTACCATTATCCAACACAACAGAAAACCAACAATACTTGCACATAAAGCTTTTGAGAGTAGCTTTTTAGAAAATCTATACAATTGAATTATTCAGTTGGATGCTTGGAAATTGGCTTTAATACAGTGCACTGTGAACTTGACCAATTGGCTAACACCAAATCATGTAAAAAATTGACAAATTTTAAATGAAATTCCACCAACCAAAATATGAAATGTGGCAGCTGACTAATAATAATTTTTCCCAAATTAAGCACATTGATATATGCCAGTTGGCGTACAAGTGTACAACATGATAAGACGTACTGCAGATAAACTAAAAAACTAAAAAAGAGTAGACAAAGTGCAGGTGTTGTTAAGATCAAGTGCCAACCAACCACTGGTAGGCAAGATTAATCTAACAGTGCTTGTACTCACTCCTTCCATGCAAAAAATAACAAGAAGATGTTTTGGACTTGTACACAACAACATTCTATTGAATCGAACGAGATTACTCCTCAGCAACTTGTTAAATTTTTCTATCGTATATACGTAATTACCTTGATTGTCCGTCGCATGGGTGAGCTGTGTGTGAGCACAATTAGCCTCGAACCCTACATTACTCACTCGCATAGATGCAGAATTCTTCTCCAGAAAATTAACTAAGCGCCACTCTTTCATGGAAGATGTGCAATTATCCTCAAAGAAGAGTTATTTGTTTGGCGTGCTGCATGCATGATGTCGGCCTGGAGTTTCTAGAAGGAATGACATATTCACATAACCTCAACTACTATAATTGTTCATGCCCATCATTATCGACCCGGGCATCAAATATCGTATGAAGACATTTTCCCGTCCCCACTTTGACAAATACTAGCGAAACAGAAACTAAAACAGAAGAGAGATTTTGACGGGTAAGAAAAAAGGTTCACATGTGGTAGACTAGTCCCTGAACGAGTCAGGGAGGCACAAAAACCAGCAAGGAGGAAAGGCGATGGCGCAGGAGGTCCAGGCACTCCATATCTTGCTGGGGGACTTTTTTTCCTGATTTCTGGTAGTGTCTGTAGTAGCATGCATGTGCATCAGAGTATTGTGCACCTGTTGAGGCCAAGGGAGGAGATGATCCGCCTGGCAGAAGGCCATATGCGGCCAAGAAGTCCAGGCCTCTCTTCCTCGAAGGCAAGGTCTGAATCTGCCCGCGGGATAGCCTTTGCATCCACGTCTGTGTCAGCACTCGACGCTGCCTCGCCAGAGCCTGTTGCGTCACGCGCGTTCTTGTTGCCCTCTGACTCTTCAGCCACTTCAGAAATCTCTCCTGGCTTCTTGTCAAATAGTCCTTTGAACTGCTTCCTCGCCTTCTTCTCGGATTCCTGATATCAGCAATTATTTGTCCATGGTTAGTTCCGAATTCTGAATGGATTTCACTTTTTGGTGTAATGTTGCATACCTGTATCGTTTGTTTAAGTTTAAGAAGGGCGGCTGCAGCATCGGGCTCTGAGGACTTGTCGATAGTTGCCATCTGATAAAGAGATGCGATAACATAATATATCATTAAGTAGAGGTTAGCCAGTTAATCATGATAATGAAGTATGGTGATAATCACCTTCTCAAAATCCTTCTTTGCGTCATCAAAGTCCCCCAATAACATATAGGACATTCCTCTACGATAAAGAGCTTTGACATGAACAGGGTTCGCATCCAGCACCTGCTCAGAAGTAAATGAAAATAAATTGCTCGATTCGTCTCTGTATCACTTGCCAATGCTCTAAAAATGCCAAGCACCATAACACGCACAAAACAAATCAGTCCGCACATTCATGGTCATATGGATACCTTGTGTAAACTCATGTCTAAATACTATCTATCATCATGATTTCACACAGTGCTTGTTGGATGAACTTTAGTAGATCAGACTAGGGTGAAATTAAAAATGTGAGATCCCTCCTAGAAATTTCAATCCAAGAGGGGGTTATGCAAAAGTTTACATCTGTCTTTGACATTGGATCCCACAGATCTATTCCATCCAAGGCTCATCCAATGGCCCATATGGAAGAGTTTTGATAATAGCATTCATATATAGGCTTGCACCGTCCCCTTTGATATGCACACCGAGGAAAATTATTTGGACGCTTAAAACTCTTTTTGGAAACTTACCTTGTTGCATGTGTCAATAGATTTTCTATACTCGCCCATCTTCTGGTAGCAAGCAGCTACATTTAGATGTAGAGAACTCTGCATGTGCAAAAACAAGAAAAAAAGAGATGAAAGCAGGCCACAGAAAATGAAAAGAATTGTTGAAACTGCACTGCTAACACAGGCAAATGCATAGAACAAATGATCTAATCAGGGCATCAAACAGTCTTATGCTATTGGTAGAAAAAATGCTGAAAATAGTGTCATCATACTCTTGAATTAGCAAAGATTTTCCCCTCATCATCATCTTGAGGATGCACATGATTATACTCCCTAAGCACCTGCAGGCATAGAAGGTTGGAAAACATCTCAACAACTCAGATGTTTGGTTTGAAGCACATGGTCCATCAAAAGTTAAGGTGCCAAAATTTGGTAACTTCAGCTAGTTTGCTGCCAAAATTTTGTAACATTCTCTTATCATTGGCACAAATGAATTGAAATTTCCCTTAATATATATGATGCTTGTTTTATGGCATAAATGAATGCCGAATCCTGTGAAGGGCATACCTTGTCATACTTCGCTTTTGCTAGTTCAAACTTCCCTTCTTTAAACAGTCTGTTACCCTGAAAAAGGTTTCGGTTTAGAGCTAATTATTAGTGGAGAAAAAACACATACAAACCAGTCAAGTGGACAACAGGCATAGATAGTTACTAGTAGATCACACATTTGGAGTAGTCTGTAACAAGATGGAAACCACTACAAAATAAGTCCTGGCTGATGGACAGATGGAAACTCCAAGTCCCAGGTATTCATATGATCATAATAATGACACCTTAAAACAATTGGCCATCTTGAGGATTGAGAAGCACAACTTGTAGTTTCTTAAACATGTATTGCTACTAAGCATTCAAAAACAGTAAATAGTATCTCAACAGTTCTTGAAGTGTACCGATTTTCTGCAAAAATCCATCCATGAAAGGCAAAAAACACCAAAAACAAAACATAATGTAATGATGCAACCATAAATCTTAATCGCTATACCGTATTTTTTATTTTTTCTGCGTCATCCATGATTTCTTTGAAGGTCAAACCGGTCCAATCCTACATTTATATTAGACCAGGCATGAGAGGATAGAAAGATTAATAAGTAAGAACTTGACAAGAATAATGAAAGGGAAAAGATATAATACAATAATCATAAGGAAGCGGCAGATGAACATACAGTTGTTCTGGGTTATAACATTCAGAATGACAGTATGACTTTTTTTACTTTCTTTGCTATTCAACATATGAAAAAGCATAAAGCAACTTCTATGTCAAAAAGAAAATAATAATAATGCAAGAAGAAATAAAGTATTACATAATGCAGGTACAAACTCACAAGAATCAGGACAACTCTCAAGCTGAATGCAAAAATGAACAATAAAGACAACCAGAACTGACTGAGGGTTGAAAATAGCAGCTATTCTGACCCCAAGACTCCCCCACAACACAGAGCAGGAATATCATTAGACATTTTAATTTCTAACACAGCGCAAATGACATAGATATACAAAATTGTTTGTTAGTCAATACCTTGGGCGTTTCAAATCCAAGTAGTTCAATTTCCCATTGAACATGAGCTCCTTCAGGAACATTAGCTGGCCTGTTGCAGCCGTATCAGATTATTCAGAATTCAGAAAGCTATATTACAAGAAAAAAAGGAATTTCTAAATTCTAATATAAAGCTACATACAACCTTGGGAATTTATCATATGCAAAATCTGGAGGGCAGGTAACAACAGATTTTTCACCAGGAAGCATTAGTCGAACACACATTTCAAATCCTTCAGGAACCTATGAAAATATTCAAGGGTCTGTTACTCTTATTTAATTGAAAGTATGAGAAATACACATGAATACTAGATATATGTAATGACTAATGAGGTTCCCAATAAAATCATTTTCACTCCCTTTTTCAGAGGAAATATGTGATAACTCCACAGCGAGGACAATAGTTATATAGAAAACATAAATAAGTGAATCCCTGAGACCCTTCTTGGAGTTTTCATTATTAGCATGCACAAAATTTAAAGGTAAAGGTATACTTGTTCATTTCTCTTTATTTTTGTGGCAGGTCCCCTAGGAAACTTTGAAGTTACTAATACCAGGAATTGAATTTATGAGAATGAGGTTCCAGAAATATAATGACCAGCAGTTCACCACTTGTCAGTTCATGATCTGACATCAAGAATTGATGCAGTTAATCGTTGCAGAATTGCAGAAATAAAGATTTAAGCAACAATTTACCAGGCCTTCTCCAGAACAGAACTCCAATGGTTCACCATCATTATCAACTCGTGTATCATAAAATATTGACTTCGGTTCATCAAGGAGCATTCCTTTGTAATGCACTCTTAGCAAGCTATCATGAAGAGGACAGTCGATAGGAAATTCACCTAATATTTTAAGGAATATAAAGAAGTATAATCAGTAAGCACATCAGTACATCACATGATATAATCAAAACCAACTTTACCTCATCAAGATTACAACGGTTCCATGTGTAAGGTTGACTTATTAGAACTTGTAGCTTCTAAGGAAAAATAACAGAATAAACAATACATCCATTTGTTGAATTTTGCACCTCTTAGTTCAACCCTTCATCTAATTTTTTGCACCCTTTTTACCTCTATTAGTTGGGTAAACAAAGCACCAGAGATCATTCTATTTCCATCTCATATTCGCATAGCATGACAATGATGACATGAAGCAGATAAGACAACTCCATTTGTAACTTACTCACAAAAACGACCACTAGGAGTAGAAATAAATGTTCTTAAAAAATAGAATACTTTATTCACAATCTATAGAAACTCTGCTATTATCATTAATTTGCTCATCTCTTTATTATTCTGCACTAAATAGCTTTTTTACTAGTAATAAAATGTAGAAAATATGTTCTTCTTCAAAGCCTTTCAATCCCAAGCAAGTTGGGGTAGGCTAGAGTTAAAACCCAATCTTGAGTTTTATCTCTATTTGAGTATTTAGAAGTCAACGCGTATCAACAGAAGTATTTAAATCACCAAAATGATAAGTCAACAATCAACATATTTCAGTGATCACTAGTTAGTAGATGAATCGATTGGAAAGAAAGCAACATTTCTAGTAACTTTTTGTGAAAGAAAAATTTGCTATACTATAAAGGGTGTATACAATAGGACAGGAGAAAACTTTCGTCGCAGGAGAAAGATCATACGCCAGTATGAACATGCAATCCTACCTTTTCCATCAACTACACGTCGTTTCATGAGGCGGCCATCACCAAGCATATCCCTCACCTATCAACATCACACAAACCGTTAGTGTTGTTCTGAACGAAAAGAACACAATCTCATTCTGTACTAATAAAACAATAATTATAATCAAGAAAAATACTGTTTGGCATTCTAAAAATGCCAATGAGCTATGGCGAGAAAACATTCATAAGATAGAACTGTTATGTGGGTTAGTGCCTTTATATGCAGTTGGCTAGGCTGCCTCAACACTTTAAAGGGTGAATGTGTAGCTCTAGTGATCATGAGTTAGAACAGTGCTGTACTGAAATATGGTGAAAAAGTATGACTATAATGATTTCATCATAATTATGGAGAGTATCAACATGTTGTTTTGTGAAGAAAGTCACACAGCCTCAATAAAGAACAGGACCACCATTCAGTGCCATAAAAAACCCATATAGCCATAGCAGATCTCATAAGTAGCTAATGAAAGAAAGAACAAAATATATTCTTACCTGAATAAACTGAACAAGTGCAACTTCAAAATGAACTTCTTCAAGGCTTTCAAGTTGCGGCATTAGTGAAGAATTTGTCAAATAGGCATTGCTAACATAAATAATTGCTTTTTCCTTACGCGCCATTGTTCCAATTCCCATTTCAAGCCCTTTAGGAACCTAAACTAAAACAATAAAAATGATATGGCAGGACAAAAGGGAGTTAGGAACAAAAACTATTGTAAATCAACATAAACCACATAAGCACTCAGTGTCAAGCTTCTAACATCATATTGGGATAAGAAAGTTCACATTACAAATTGATCCACTGGATTAACTACTAGTATCAGTGTATCACAAGGTTCATGTATAGCATAAACATTAAGTGAAAATCTAACAACCATAACACACCATCGTTGGGAAGTGCAAGTATGGGATAAGTCCCACTAATAGAACCAACCCACTGTAGAAGGATCATCCTTGAATGGACATTCAAAAAGGGATGATACAGCTTGCAAAATTAGCACTATGTTTTCTCGAAGTAGTGAACCTTGAAATTTAAATCAGGAAGTTTTTAATTTAATAAACACATAATAATACATCTATAACCTATGCAAAAATTAACCGCTGACCTCATATGATCATTTTTTACAACAGAAGAATTTCAAAAGGCACATAATATATCTACACCCTTATATTCCTAGGACATATTTATATGTAAATATGCAACAAGAATTTCACTAACCTCAGATTTACCGAAAGTAAAGAAATAGGGTTCTTCTTTACTGGGAAGAATAACTTTCCCATCTGCTGTTGTTGCAGTTATCCTGGAAATGTCAGACACAAAATGTCCTAGTTAAGTTAATCCTCAAACTAAAAAAAGCCAACAATTAGTATTATCATAACTTAGATATATAAACATCTTTCGCCAAGCTGCTGTACCTTGTAATTAGGAATTAGCAAACTGTAGCAGTAAAGAAATATAAGAAAGCAGTGGAAGTACAAAAAGCATGGCATGCGAACATATACATCAGATAATTCCATTTGCATGTGTCCATCAGAGAATTGTCTGAGAAAAGGGTAATTTAGTTGCAACATCTTAAAACAAACATGTCTTGTACTTTATTGCTGACTTGTGCAAGAGATACTGAACAAATGTAATATTGCAAGTTGCAACTCAGTATGAACTTGTCCCTTTCCTTTCTATGCAAATTATGATTATGTGCTTGTATAATCAAACATAACTACCCCATTTAATTTTGCCAGATATACAAATGTCTGTTAAGCATTTTTATGCACCAATATAAAGCAGTTGCCACAAAGAAAATTGAAGCGTTGTTATTGTCAAAGAATGGACCATAACTAACATTCAGTAGATTTAAAAGGTAATTTACCTTGCTGTCACTTCATACGGTTCCCTAGGTGTTTCCCACCCCAGGCCTTCATCAACTATCTGCCACATTTAAAGGACAATGAATACTACACCACATCCAATCTCAATTACTTGAATACTTATTGCCAAACCCACAAAAAGAAGTCTACAATGGAGTTAAATAACACAGATAACATTTGAGAAGATCTTTACAACATTAAAAGAAATGGTTGGTGGTTGTGCCAGTGTGCACTAAACCCATCACCTTCACATCAAATTATCAAAATATATTTTATGGGTAGATTTGTACATGTGTCATTTATAGAACATTGTTTGGTGAACTGCATCCTAGATCAGCCATATGTATATCGGATTATCGGTATATGTAAGTGGCTAGTTGATCCAATGTGAAAATTATATGAGATTATTTTTTTATTTGCTTCTTTTAAGTTTAGAATTTATGCTATAATTATTTGTGATCATCACAATGAACATGCACAGTGCTTATGGGTAAAATTGTATGAATCAATTTGTGGTACTAACTTCATAAAGTGCCAGATCTATATGAAAGATAACACCAGCGTAGAGCCACACAGGTTAGAAAAAAAAGAATCTTCCCAAATTCTACAACATAGAAGTAAACATGTATGCAATATGGTGGCAAGGTTGTTTACCTTCTTTACAACCCCTAAATCCTCAGCCACAATCTGACAGAGAAGATAAGAAGAGTCAGTAAAAAAAGCAGCAAAAAAGGGGGATCACGTCCCTCGTTAATAAATGCAGCAGAAAAGGAAGGTTACAATAAATGCCAATCATGGGATCTCCTAACGTGTATATGCAAAAAAAGATAGATGTTATCCGCAAAAAAGACAAAACCAAATCAACATTATTAAGAAACAGTTTCATATGTTATATCATATATACATTAGAGTGTCGTTGTACTTGATGAGATATATTCCCAAACAACAAGATAGATGCTAAACAAATCGATCAGAAACCATGACTCCACAAGTATAATTTGGTTTATGATATGAAATATGAAACAACTTGATAGGGCATGCCCACAGATGCAGTATCTTGGACACAAGATTCTAGTCAAACATAATTTGCCTAATATTTCAGACTCCATATCATGCTAGTTACAAATTATTCAGAATGAAATCAATTCTCATGAGAATTTGCCCTAACAGTTTGGACAGAATGGCTCCAATACAAATAGTAGTTTAAGGCTTTAAGTTGTATTGAAGCCATTACTTAACAAGACTAACCTTGGCTTTGAAGAAATCCAACATCTCGATCTCAAATTGAAGTTCATCATCTTTTGGGAAGCCATGTGGAGCTGTAACTGGACAATCGTCCTCCGCATAGTGTATCTGAGGCTTCATTTTGAACTGCAAAAAGAAGCTATCTGAGAGATAATGATAAATGTTTGAATATTATGACCTGTGCATTTTTAATCATTGCACCCAAAAAAAGAGTAAGGGCTCATTGTTATAATGTTTCTGTTCTTTTAATTCACTACTAATTACTAAAAATAGCTGTTAGCCTGTTACACAGAAATACCATTGCAATTTCACCCTTCAGCATTGTTGGAAAGCCTTCAGCAAAGCCAAGTATCATTTTGCTCTTCCCCAAGACAAATCTGAGTGGTACTCCTTTACCTGTTGTAATAGTAAAACAGTTCAGAACTTTAGAACCCAAGGACATAGGCTGATTACTGATACAAATGGAACAATAATATTGCTCAGAATCTGTACTGATAAATTCATGATAATAAGATTCCTGAAAACTTCTTGGGAGGATCAGGAAGCAAAAATAATACTGTGCAGCTTTTCCATTCTGCCACCACTTAATAGAACATGACATTGGCATACCAGCATATACAATTTGAGGTTCAATTACTCTCAACTATTGAGAACTTGTGAACACTCAAGCACTATGCACACACTATGTACATGCACCTAAAGCAGACAAGATTTAAAAGACAGAAACATCCTAATGATGTATGGATGTCTGGAAAACCAAACATACATTATGTAAGCTCTGTGCAGTCGAAGTGCTGAAAAAAAAGGGTGATAATAACCTCCATGCTCCCTTCTTGTAGAATTGACAATGATTCCATCCATCGTCCGAGTGGTACAATGAAGTACAACCTGCAAAACAATTTGAATGAGAAAAAAATGACCACCTAGAGGCCCCACAGTTCCCACCAGGCTACAGATGAAGAAGGCAGATATCTCCCAATGAAAGGTTAATATAGCTACTATGAGGGTCACACAACAGTACAGCATCAAGAAGGCCAGATTGCTGTAGATTGAGTGCTCAGCATCACCTCAAAACTTGAGACAGAAATGTGATCATCCATTTCAAAGGAATTGATGAATAGTTGCACAAATTATGGACGATGTACTCAGCATCCAGAAAAAAATTCAACATTACTGGAACAAAATCCATCTAATGTTTGCATTGTCCTTACTGCGTACATTTTAGAAAGAAGAAAGCAAAACAATGATCTAAGCAGCTCTTGGTGAGTTGATTCCAGAAACAATGGCATGTGCAGTGTAGTCAGTACAATAGTGAACTCCTGTAATTCTGAAAATCTGAAATGAGAAACTTATCCATATGGTCGATTCAAATTGACTCGTTTGTATTGAACAAGTGCAACTTTTGATTGCAGGCAAAAAGAGCCACCTATAATCCCAACATATAGTGTAAGTGTAAACACATAAGCATGAAGGAAAAATATTCCATGAGAACTTTTCTGTCAGAACAATGTGCTATCTGCCACCAATGTTTTGTTCTTAACTTGAGATAGTTCTCGCTGGAAAATTCATTTTAAAACCAATACTGCCCTCTGGTGGCAACCAAAGCTTGCAGCCTAAAAGAACACTCTTAAGTCATTGTGTGCTTAATAAGAAATCAATTACTAGATACTCTCTGTTTAATTGATTTTTCTTAGTTTTTCCTTGCCTCCGATAACATGTAACACAAACACGTGTGCAGAAAATGTTCAATTCTAGGAAATATCATAACATCATGTGCAGAAAATGGCGATTTCACGCATATATGCATTGTGCGATGACATCCGTGTTCGGGTTCCAACTGGTATTATGCACAATTGACAATCGCACAGCGTAGCAACTGAGAAACGAAAGACGAATGCTCTCACCTGATCTCCCTCCGCAGGGGTGGCGTCGCCGGCACCAGACCGGATGAGCCCCTTCATCAAGCTCCCGGGAGTAAGCTTCTTCCTCCTGCGGCACAACAAACATGCACGGCGTGATCACAAGCCCTTCATTCTGCTGTTCCGTCTGCAAGAATTAACGGAGACAAAGCACTGCCGCACCGCACAGCCCTACCGGCGACGACGAGCAACACAGAGGCAATTCCCTCCAAAACCTACCTCTTCTCGGCCTCCTCCTCGGCGGGCGACTTCTTCTTCGCGGGGGGCGGCGGGAGGTCCCCAGCGTCGGCATCCGCGTGCGCCATGGACGGAGCTCGCTGACGGAACGGAGGCTCGCTCGCCGCGTCGGGATTGAGGGGAGAGGGGGGAAGGGGATCGGCGCCTCCACTGCTCCGGCTGTGCGCCTTAATGTCGTTGGTTGGAGGTGGAGCAGTCGCGGTAGCAGCAGCGCTGCTCACCTAGACTCGGTCAACGCTGTCAACGGCGCCGGAGAGGCCGACGAGTAGCACGCTGGTTTTGATTTGGGCTGCACGGTTTAGTGGGCCGACCAACATCTAGATCCGGGCTGGGCTGACTGCGCTGCTTTGCGCCTTCATAGCGAGCCGCCCAACGCGCCGCGCCGAGGAAGCCGCGCGGCGTGCTCGCGTCCTGCCGTCCTCTGTCCGCGGCGGCGCGTGCGTTCACCGCTACTCCTCCGAAGCGGTAGCGCCGCCCTTCTCCCCGTGCTCGGCCGGCGGCACGCGACCGGACGGGGGCGGCACGCGACCGGACGGGAGCGGCGCGCTGCCTCCCGTCACCTGGCGCGCGACGCCTTCTTCTAACCCGGTCCGGTCGTCTCCACTGCCTGCTGTAGCCTAGGGCATGGGGCGGCGAGGGCCACCGCGATCGCGACCAGGCGGTAAGCCGGGGAGGGCGGCGCGGCGGTGTCGGCTGTGACCCTCCGTCAAGGGGAGGAGCCTAGCGCGGCACACGGCCTCAGGGCGCGCGGAGGCCGGACCTGCGGTGGATACAGCCACCGCCCACACCATTCTCGTTCTGTATCCGATCATTTATGAAGCTTAACCTTCATCTCTTCTCCAAAAATCAATAGGTTTCCTGCGAAATCTTCATGGGTTCTCTCCATCTTGTGCACATCAAGCTTCTGGCTGCCGATCTTCTCTCCTTAACCTGCCGGCACACCTCGCCACCATCGTTTGTTCGATGTGGCCGTACGGTTGCTCGTGTTGAGATTGTTGGAGTTGTGGTTTCACGTGATCGCAGGGACAAGTTCCTCCGGTTTCTGGTTGATGATGGCACTGGCTGTGTTCCGTGTGTCCTCTGGCTGAACCACCAGTACTTGAATGCAAATAGATCATCCGGGGCATCAGAGTCTGATCCAACTGCAGAGATGGCATTGAAGATGTCAGAGGTGGTGAACCTGGGTGCTCTGTTGAGGGTTCGAGGCAGGATTGTCTTGTACCGTGGTGCAATCCAAATTACTGTTAGAGATGTGGTTCTGGAGAAGAACCCTAATGTGGAGGTGTTACATTGGTTACAATGTGTCAGCATGGCCAAGGAATGTTATGATCCACGACCACCTTCTGCTTGAGGTTCACCTTGGAGGATGTTCATGCTGTTTAATGTTCAGAATATTGTGGGATGTTTCTTTATGAAATTGCTGATGATCCAACTGTAACTCTGTAAGACGATCCAGTGCGTATATGACAAACCCTTTAATCAAATGCCAAAACTTTTTGGTTCACACTGTTGTATTTACCTCATTTAAGCATCAGGATTGTTCCATCTAGTTTATATCTAATACAGAGGCTCCTATTGATAGGAGACTGCATGTTGGACCAAGTAATATTTTGTTGTTGAGTCTGAACAGTAATGTTGCTGCTATCTCATCTTGGTTTTAGTTCACTGCAGTCAATGCTTGGCTGACCAACATGAGTTATTCATCTGCAGGATAACGGACCAACAAAATGACTGGCTTTATAAATAGTAAAGTGTTGGAATGCATGCCATTATGGTTAGGTTCAAGCTGAACAGGAGAATATGGGAAGCCACATTATCAACTGCTAAGTTACTTTGCAAGGTTGAACCAAGTGTGCATCTACAGGAGCTTCTTGCAGTTTTAATGCTTATATACAGAAATAATAACCAGCTATTGGAAAAAAGAAAGACAAAGCAACCCAGATACAGATGTAGTATCTTAATATGGCTCATGAGAACAGATAAGGCTTCCAAACTTCAGGTGAAGACATAAGCTTATGTTCTTCTAGCGAGTGCGCTTTGTGAAGATAGAGATCTGGCTTACAACTTATGCTAGAATGACAAGAATGTATTTCGCAGACCTTTTGGTTCTCAAGGATGCACCAACTTAAACAACCCCAGGTTGAAGATGACTGAGTTTTATTCAAATAAGATAATCCTGACATATAAAAGGAATTAATGATTAGTCAAAGCCAGAGAAAGACAGCCAAGCAAAAGAGCAATAGAAAGAACCGTTTCGAACAGAGGTACCAGAGTTGAGAGCACTAGAGCAGAAGACAAATTGATGAGATCTGGTTCAGGCCTGCAGCGAATTAGAAAAGGTACTAAGGACTGCAAATAATTTCACCAACTCACAGGACATAGATTTTCTTCCAGTCATATATATAATATGTTGTAGTCATGTAATGTGTTATAGTCATGTTTGTGTATAATATCCCGTTAGAATCAAGCACAATTTTCCATCAGTTCTCTTTTTCCTATTTCAATGCTAACTAAACTTTGTTATTGTGTTCAATGATGTATTTTACACTCGGTAAATCCTGTTGTTCTTTTTAGGAAATATCTTGCAGTGGTTTAACCTTTCGGTGCATCCCCCAGCATGGTGCGTGTAATTTCTTACTTATCTTGAATATTCGAGGGATGTAAACATGTTCCATCTCATAATATCTACGGTCATTATCTTTTCTCTGAGGTAAAAGTGTAAACTAAGTATTCTTGCATTTCCAGGAAACCTGTATGGGCTATCAATCATGTCCTTGGACAACAGACTGTTAGAGGATTTGTAGTTGTCTAAGAGGTTATAATATTACATATGGATGATTGAATGAACACATACTTTTTCCACTACTTTGCTGATACGACCTATTTGGTGCTAAAATTTTTGTGGTGATGACTAACAGATGGTGTTGTTTATTTGTGCTATAAAGAAACTTAATATTGGTAATGGCTCATGAGTGTTGCAACTCGCAAAAATATGGCTATTACACTACACGTGAGATATTGCTATTCATTCATCCTGAAAACTCTTTTGATAAATAGCTTGATTTTTTATGCTTCAAATCAAGAAAGTAATTATCAGATTGTGAATCACTTCTGTGTTTCTGTTTGTAACAAGAGTCATATTCAAGATAACTGACAAGCAAGAATGCATAACCACAATAATTGAAAGCTGAGAAGCATTTAAGACCGGCAAACTTAAGAGGCATGACAACACTACTGTCCAGTTGAAGTCTTGCCATGTCATCATGTTTCCTTTAAACTTCAAAAGCGACTTTGGATTTTCTGCAGGTATTGGAAACGGGAAACCACTTGGACCCAACGAAGGTACTAGAGGAATCTACCAGCACTCTTTGGATTTATGCTTCTTTTCGATCGGACTGCATTGCACGAATATATGCAGGTCCTTGAGTTTCCTATCACCGTGTATCAGTCTGTTTTTATCCTTTCACGACTTATTTTGAAACAAAAATCATTAGGCAACTCTACAAATAAAATACTAATAATCCAATAATTCATGGAAGTATGCTGGTGATTTTAACTATAAATTCAGGTGGGTCAACTTGTCCTCCTAACTCCTAAGTTTCCTCAACAAAAAAATAACAATAATAACTATAAATGTTAGAAGTGCTAACTGTATCTATTTTGAAGTAACTGCACATCTTACCATGCTATTATATATGTGACTTCAATATTCAGCTCTTCTTTTTTCACAGCTGCAAGAACTGAAGAAAGTCCTGCATTCTTATAAAGGCATTTTTTACCATGTCATTGGTAACGCATTGCTTCTTTTTACTGTAAAGACAACCTCTGCCTTTAGCCATACCATGCTTAAGACACATTCTTTTGGTACATAAGAGTCACAGTGTAAAGTCACAGCTTTTAGAAAACTCGTCATCTTTATAGGCAGGCCATTTGACGACTTTTGATTCCTGAGTGGACTCACTCGTTCAGAAAGTTGGCAAGTTCTAATGATTCCCATTTGCTTTCCGTTTTCCTCCCTCTCTCCCGCTTTATCCATCGAGATCTAAATCTTTGTATCAGAATCTGCTGAGACCACCTCAAGGGAGTCATCTCAAAAGAGGAGCTTGCTAGGACAATCATTGCTAGCTACATTCTTCAGTCACTTGGTTAATTCCCTGCATATGCACTTCCCTACAGGCTTCCTTTTTAGCGCGCTATAGAGACATCCCATGTTATTTTGTTGCTAGTAAATTGTCCCATCTACATTGTCCCTGTAACATGCCAGTGTACCGTTCACATGCTGTCTGATATATTGATTGGATCAGTTTTTTAGCCAGTGCTAGTTTACTTGTTTATTTCTAGATCTGAAAATATAGAACTTGTCTTATTAGAAATTACATATGCTTATGCATCACATGTACACACAAAATGCTTGAAATGAAATGCATTACCAAGACCTTAAACAAGATCAGACCATACGCCATGAATGACCAGATATTTTACCTCTCTAGGGACCAATAAACTCTGGCAAATCTTGTGATCTTTAACTCACCTTGCACTTGGATAAACAAGAGGCCTGAAATTAGTTCAGGGAACAGTTAACGACTGCATGATGGGATAAGCATATAGCACAGTGAGTGCAACTGTCTTCTTCCTTGATTTCTTTTGAGGTCATATGCAAATTTTTCCATAACATGAGGTCATATGTAAATGTCTTATTATAAGTGCTTTAAAGATTCTTTGACCTTAATAAATTGTGGTATTTCCTAAAACTACATTTCATAGTGGAGGTAAACTGGTTAATAGATATGTTATGGTCCTTAATTGACTCCCTGTTATGACTTATGCGTTTTGTGGTTGTTGTTTTTTCTTCCATATAAACATGCTTATTGTCTACCATATAGTGTTGTGTACTAGCTCTTCTCCTTATATCTTGAAGACTTGAAGTTCAAGAATATATTCCTCAGTTGATTGCCATTATACCCATCTGATGTTCTGCATCCTTGAGAAACTAAGGTCATGAATCATATATAATTATATATATGTTTTGTTTTCTTCTTTCGCACACCCCTTTGCCTAAAAGCTGGAAAGATGGCTAGGACTAGATGATCAGATCAACTTCTGCTTAGTTATTCTTGACGAAATGAAAACCTTAACTGATGTTCTTTTGTTCCTTTTTCCTAGCAATATATATACTATATGTACAACTTGAATGTAAACCCTGAATAGGAGCTATCAATGGTAGACTTTGCTTTTTCTGGTTCCAAAGAGCTAAACATGAGTGTAGTGTGTGATTGATTCATTCATAATTTTAGGTCAGTGGGCTACCCTTTCGTCCTTTCCTTTACCAACGCACTGTGTTTTCCCTAGAAAATAGGCCAATGCTGACCCCTGAGCATGATTAGATTCCGGAAGAAGAGGTTCGAAAGATCTGTTCTTGCATGGCTCAATGCAAAGCCATCCACAGCGAGGATAGCGTCAGTAAAATAGAAAAAGAAATTACTGGCATCAGGTGCAGAGCCCAGGCAAACAGCAGATACACACAGAAACATGTTGAACTGTTCACCTCTGTGAATAAGATTTGAAAAGGATGAAATTAAGGGGAAGGAGGCATTGGGGCATGTGACTCCATGTGGTACTACAGGAGACCACACAGGGTAGTAACTGGAGACCTTGGCTATGCATTTTTTCTCACTTTTTGTGTGTGCGTGTGTATGAGAGAGAGAGAGAGAGGTGCTTGACTGCACCGTACAGAGCTTAGCTGCGGTCTGCAGATTGGTGCGTAGCTGAGGTTTAAATGCGCGTGTGTGTGTCTGTTGGAACCTTCATGCACATGAATCGTGGTGTCAATTGTCAACTCACGTGTGCAGTGCACGAACTTGGACTCATGTCTGGTCGATTGCTCCTGGCAACGCCATTTATGGGCAGAAATAATTAGTGAGCTGGCAGTGTGCCGCATGCATGGGCTCGTTCTGCTAGCCCAGATGTGCGCCAGCTGACTTGGCACGTCGGTGACAACTTCTTTTGGCAGGTTTCATACTCATACGTCCATAAGGTGTTTCTCTTCGCAGAACACAGTATATATATGAATAAATAGATCATGTGGTACTCAAAGGTTGTTTGATTTTTCATACCGTTATATTTTTCTATGCCCTCTTGTCTCTTCTAACTCAAATACTTATTCACGTTTACTAGCAGCAGGGGTTCATAATTCTGCGATTTTATCAATTTTACGCTACAACAGGATACAGGTGCTGAACTGCCTGAGTGAGTTCCAGTTCTCTTTTGTTTATATGTTCTAAGCTGTTTGCTCTCCCACGCTCCTAGCACATTGAGTCCAAAGTTTGTCTCTTTTATACTTTAGAGAACTTTTGTTCAAGACTCTTCAGAGGGAACATCAGCTTTTCTTTACAGGAGAAAGAGGTATACTTGGATACTCACTAAAATATGTCTTTCTTTGCTTAAGTTTGACCTGGTTAACGGCATTAATATGTTGGGTAATATAAGAGGATTGCATGTGTGCTTACATGAATGAGGTAGTACAATCGGTCCATCTGCATGGTTCTGGACACAAGATGATGCCTCTCTCTGTTCATTACTGCAGGAACATCTAAATCTAGTGCCCAGAAGCATTCCTGTCTGTATCCTAAGACAACTCATGGCAGCATGAGAGTTGCTGGGGAGCATGTCAGCAAGCACATGTGGGGTGTGTAAGAGTGTGGAAAAAAGGGCGTGGTAAATTCGCATCTTTACACCTCCTTTGTTATGAGCAGACTTCAATCAGTTTTCCCTTAATGCTCTGAACCCTGAGTACCTGGCCCATACATTCATGCACCTCTCTTTCCTTTCTCTCTCCATGCAGAACGAAATGTTCTCTGAAAAGCTTCCTTTGGCTAGGCAACCTCATCTTTGAAACACCTTTTCTTCCTTTTTCTGTTTCCTGCATAAAAATCTCTACCATGTCTTGTGTGGCTATTAAGAAGAATGGAACTTTGTAATTTGATGGCAACAAAAGGATGTTATCTTTTCCACTGAATTGCCTAAGCTTCAGTTCTAGACTTCCAGTAGAATGACCCTGCTAACTCCCTATGAGGCTCCTTAATATGTCAGTGTTGAGTAATCCCGTTTGGAAAGTTGTCTGTCTTTGCCAGCTCATGACAAATTCCTATGACCCTGTTTCTAATGCCTGTTTCTAATTTCCTACAGAATTCTTGCATTATTCCTGCGTTCCAAGAAACACCATCAGTCTACTAATAATAACGCCTATTGTTGCCTAATGGTTAATGTCGCTAACTTTCCTACCCACTGTAAGGTTAAAACAAGTCTAGGTTCTACCACTGCCAAAGGATAAATAATCTGGAAAATAATGTGGCCAATATTGTGAAACTTGGCAATATCAAAATATTATCCTACCATGCTTATGTTTTGTAATTTTGATGAGACAAAAAAAAGTGTGTTTGCACATATCTGTATGAGTACTGCATTTGCTCTCGTAAAAACATATCCATGCGGAAATGCTTTTGTGGCTGAAAATTTTCATGTAACAATGGAGTATGTTCATGTGAAGCAATATTTTGTGCAGGGTTCTGGGATCCATGATGGTGTCTCTAATTGGCTAATTCCTCATACTGGTTGCTGAACAGTTAGAGCAGCATCGGGGCCTGCCGCCTGCATGATGTTCTGGTAAGCTATATTTTTGCCATGGAAAATATCAGCATATATAGATTTTTATCTTATTGGAGTTGGTAACTTGCTATGTTTGCTGGAGTTGGTTCTTTTGCTGAGAAGAACACATAAAATTTTGTTCAGCCAAGAACGGGAAGGGGACTTGAATATTATTTAGTCAAATACATCCCAATTGTCACGAGTTTCCAGGTAGAGTGGCAGTCGTGCATGCTAAAATTCAGCAGTACGTATCTCTTGTCCATGCAGTCTAGGATGGACATGCATGCATGAGCAGGGGTCTATATTCACATGAACTCAATTCTTGCCGTAACTAGACAGTCTCATATTTGCATAGAGCTTTCTAGTCTTCCTAGTATCTTATTCTGATGGCCTTCATGGCCGGGAACTAGTGCATTCCCCCTCAGCTCCTCATGAAGTCATGAGCGAACAGTGTTCTGGTGGCTTATGGTTGTTTTGGATCAGTTTCAATTGATTTGTATAGTGTTTGTTATGGGCCTTTTGGTGAGCTATTTATTTTGATGTTGAAAACACTAGAAAAATTAAAATAAATTTTGAATAAAACTGAATTAGGATTGAGTTTGAACAGTAATACATCACCAGCTACTGGACAGAGCCCATTAAACAATATCCAGGTGGAAAGTTGAATAATAGAAGTTTCATTTCGATTCAACAAACAGTATGGCTAATACTAGATGAATTGTGTGAGATGAAAATGTTAATTGAGCTGGAATATGCACCCTCCCAAACAGAGAAAAATGGGGTAAATTTCATACACGTGCTATTGAAAATCTACCTATTCCCTTGTTTGCCACTCGTTATATAGCTCACTGGCTATGGTTTCGCATGATCTATTTATTGGAAAATAAGGAATTACCCCACAATAGTATGGAAATGATAATGAAGTTCAGCTATCTCAAGCTAGTTAATCAACAATAATTGTCTGATATTACATGTATTTAAAGTTTTTTAAAATTTTTGCAATGTGGGATACTGGCTGTTGCATGATAACTCATCAGATTATTCACTTGCTCTATATATAGAAGACTGAATATTGTATTATCAATCTAGCATCTCATATGCAATGTGGTGATCTCCATCTCATCATAATTTCCCTTTTTTTCTCGGTGTATGTGTATGATCTAGCCAGTCAAAAGACTAGCTAGATCTAGACATGTCCAGTGGCTAGTGGACTGGCCACACAAATGCAGTGGGCGCCACATGTTTGATAGAGAAAGGTCATGTGATGCACTCATAAAATGCCTCTGCAAACACATCGTTAAAGCAGCTTGTCATATATGGAACATAATCTTCCGGGATATTCAAACTTCACAGCCAACCCTACAGAACGTACGCAAACTGTTTTTCTCAGAATTATATACGTGTGTATGGCCATCTCCTTGTTGGCTTATATATGACTCGTTTATTGTTTAGGTGCCGTCCTTGTAGGTTTTGACCCTCAAGCTACAGCCGATCGATCAGCTGCAGCAATGGCAACTTATAGATCATTAGGCCATGTCTGCATTGATGCACAGGTATGGAAACCAAGGCTTATTTTAGTTTGGGATTATTATAATCTAGCTTATATGTGGGGTTTATAATAATCTGGATGAAAATAAGCTATGAGATGCTTGTTAGCATAGTTTATTGACAATGTAGATTATTATGTTTGGATGATAAAAGATTACAATACCCTTAAAATGAAGTGTTTGGATAGTGAGGGTTTGGGATTTGGGTACAGGATGGAAGTGGGTAATTTCTACCAAAATCCTATGTGTATTTTAGTCTTTTATAGAGTAATAAGCTAAAAAATCTAGGATCTACTAGCTTATTAGATTACTATAGTTTGGGTTATAGATTATAATAAGATGATTTAATAAGTTGTTTGTTAGTACTTTCAAACAATAAGCGAGATTATTATAATCCTAAACTGAAACAAATAGAACTGAAACAAATAGGGTCACATGCATAACTAGCTAGCTGCATTGCATGTCCAGACTCCAGAGTTGCTCTGAAATGGATTGTCTACATTGGGTGGTAGCAATCAACAAACTAATCATATCCAGCATGCACTAGTTTATAATGTTTATCTATATCCCTGCCTCGTTTTGTGGAGTAGCTAGCTTTGATTTTATGAATCGTAATCAAGATCTTCACAAACTTTTTTCCTTTCCTCAAATCCCAAGTACCACAAGAAATATGCACCAACTTTCTTGTTCTTAATATGAGAGTGCAATTAATCAATCCATGTCAAAGAATGAGGAAACTTTGCTGATCATTTTTTCAAGAAGTTGGGGAGAGATCTAACTGTGTGCATTTTGTTCTTTTGCACATAGATATGGTATTAATGGAAGCAGCTACCAGCAGCCTCTTGCATCACACCCATGCATACGATGCATGCAGTCCAGTGGCTGGAGAGAGCAGCAGGAAATTGATGCTGCATCAAAAGAGGATTCCTTTCTAATCTGTTACTTCCTATGAATGCCCTGAAGGTCACGGGTATGCCTTGAAACTTGTTACTCATTAACGCACAAAGTACCTTCTTTCCTTCTCTGCAAACAAACACATCTTTGCATAAAGCAACCAGCAAGGTCAGATGTGCAGGCTGCAGAATAATTTGGTCACTAAATACCATGGGGTTCCAGTCAGTAGTCAGTATACTTAGGTCCTGTTATTATGGCTCCAACACTATTCAAGTTGGAGTTAGAAATTCCTAACAACAAAATTTTTTGGAGTTGAAGTTGTGAATAAACTTGAATACCTAAGTTATTCTGATCAACTACTTAAAAATTAAAGTTCCCTAGGTCTCGTCCAAATTGAAGGTAGAATTAGAGCCATGCCAAACAAAGCTTTAATTTATGCTTCTTGTCTAGATGGATCGATGATGTTTTCTGTTATTTTTGTTCTACCTTAGCTTTTTGTTTGAATCTATCACTATTATGAAAACCGTTTTTAAAGGTGGCTAAATTGTAATTTGCACAGGCATTTAGCCAACAGCCCATATATAACCGATTGCCGGTGGAACAGAAAATATGCCTTCTATAGAAATGCATTTCTAAAGGCGCAGTCAATCGCCTATAAAAACTCATTTCTAAATCCATTTTCATATATATGTGGTTGAATTTTCGGTTAAGACATCCATTATTTCATTTTATAGGCGCAAAATAGAATCGGAAAAAATATTCCTAGATACAGCTACACGTTGTAAGTCATAAGTCATGCGATTTTGTGAAATACACGTGTTCGCAGTATATATGATTCAAATTTCAAACTCAGGATCTCTCTTATCACTCGAATAGCCTTTTTACCATCTCACTTATAAAACATTTTTTCTTGAATACCATATGCTACTCTTTTGGCTCTTCTAGTCTTTAGTGACAGGTGTCTTAAACATCCATTAGGATTCGGTAGGACAAATCCCTTATTAGTGACAAGTGCCATGAAGGTTAATCACCAATGCTACATATTTTTAGTAACGAGTCTTTAAAACACCCATCACTAATGAAGACGTCACCTTTTTAGTGAAAATGAGGGCGTCGCCTTTTTAGTGAAAATGAGTATGTCACCTTTTTAGTTAATCACTTGTCACAAGGTCTATTAGTAACGTGTATTATTTTACTATCACTAAAAGTTATTTATGTGGTAGTAATGGTTTTGTGTGAATATATTACTTGTGGATAATTAACCTTAATTACAAATGGCGATGTTTCTAGAAATTTTATATAGCCCAGGCGGAACACACATGATAATTGATAACTGGTCATTAGGGCCATCTTACTCCGGTGACGCTCATATATATTACCTGTTACATTGCAGCTGGCCGCCGTCGGTGAGCTCGAGCGGCTGCATGCCCAGGGTTGATGCTGGTGACGTAACTAGGTGAGCATCTTTCTAAAAAATGCCATGGAGATGCATATCATATTTGACATTTGCATATCATGTACTATCCCTAGCAACAATGGTAGTATAACGTACCAACGATGCATGTAGGAATAATTGAAGCTGCTCGTGCAGGCCGGTACAGGCACACGCCATACACGTTTACACGCCTGTGTACATATATATGCATGCATGCACCGTACAAGCTGTCAAATGGAGTTCCCAGCAGCA
>KE372913.1:1079821-1121019 GCA_000418225.1 Zizania latifolia
CGCCGCGGCTGCGCCGCCGCCGGCGCCGTTCCTAAGCAAGACGTACCAGCTGGTGGACGACCCCAGCACAGACCACGTGGTGTCGTGGGGGGAGGACGAGGTCACCTTCGTGGTGTGGCGGCCGCCGGAGTTCGCCAGGGACCTCCTCCCCAACTACTTCAAGCACAACAACTTCTCCAGCTTCGTCAGGCAGCTCAACACCTATGTACGTACGTAATGCCGAAATTTCACTCGTTAAGTGTGTGTGTGCGCGCGTGCGCGCGCGCTCTCTTTTGCTCTTTCGATCGAGTTCTTGTTAGTTTTCGGTTCTTTTCTAATTGAAGGAGAATTATGGGGGGATTTGACTAGATATATACAGTAGATCTTGTTAATTGAGCCAGGAAGCAGGAGATGCTATCGTGCTCACGTGCTGACTAGATATTATACTTTTTCGTTTTTGCTGATAAAAAAGAGGACGGCAAATGCAATAATCCAACTGGTATTTTGTGTTGGTTATTGAGACCGACATCTCATCCTTTCGAATCCATTAATTCCGATCCTTGTTTCCTAGGATGGTACAAGTTGTATTTTTCTGGATTTGCATGGATCGAATATAGAGTAACCATGCATGATTGGTATGGCATTATATTGATCTGAACATCGATCCATCGAAATGACGGAAAATATTTCGTTCAATTCTAACTTTTGCTCTTTTTATATATGTTCTTTCGTTTTTGCTGCAGGGTTTCAGGAAGACAGTGGCTGACAGGTGGGAGTTCGCCAACGAGTTCTTCAGAAAGGGCGCCAAGCACCTCCTCTCGGAGATCCACCGGAGGAAGTCGTCTTGTTCACAGCCGCCGACGCCGGCGCCGTTGCACCTGCCTTACCACCTCAGCCTCTTCTCGCCAGCGATGCCGACGACATATCCTCCTGTTAGACCACCGGCGGCCTACTGTTGTTTCCAGGAAGAGTCCTCCTCCTCCCCGCCGGCGGACAGCGGTAGCGGGGACTTCCTGGCGGCGCTGTCGGAGGACAACCGGCAGCTGCGGCGGCGCAACTCGCTGCTGCTGTCGGAGCTGGCGCACATGAGGAAGCTGTACGACGACGTCATCTACTTCATGCAGAACCACGTGGAGGCATCTCCTCCGCCCACGCCGGCGGCCACCGCAAGCTGCAGGCTGGCGGAGCTCGTCCCGTCCGAGCGACGTCGTGGCGCCTCGCCGCCGCGCCCACCGGGGCCGCGCGTCGACGATCCGGCGGTGAAGCTGTTCGGCGTCCGGCTTGACCAGGGCAAGAAGAGGAGGGTGCAGCTGCTGGAAGAAGACGGCGACGAGCAGGGAAATGAGGCGTAGATCACTGTGTAGTGTGTAGCACGTAGCACGTAGTTAATTTGATGGTGTTGTGTACATAGAGATTAGAGAGCTAAGTATGTAGCTGCAGGCCGGCCATTTTATGTGGCTCAATTGTTTGACAGATCCAGGGAATGAGTATCAAGCATCAACTAGTTTTGTTTATTATCATTAATTTCTTACAAATTACTCCTAGTCGTGATCGATCTGCAACCTGCAGGACGTACTAGAGTACTAACTATAGGCAGGACATTATTGGAATTTACTTTTTTTTCTTGAATTAACATTGTCCAGAGCAAATTAGTTGGATACCAGGAGATAAAGCATATAGGATTTATGTCATGAATCTCGTATAGACAATCAACGTGTATATAAGAAGAACAAGACAATCCATGAATATACAGAACAATGTGAAAATGGAATATATGGGTGCTGCTACAAGCAAAATCCCTCTTATAACCTATTCATTAACTGCCAAAAGAATGAAAAAACAAACAATTTCACCTCTCCTGAGTACAAGAACACAGGGTGTGTGTGTGTATGAACATGCTGCAGCGGATGCCGGGTGTTAGGTTTCTTTGGTGCTGGTCGATTTCAGTCTTCAGTGGAAATGGCATCATTCAGACAATTTCATACCAGCTAAGTACATGATTACGCGGCATTCCACATAAAACCCTTCAAGTTACTGAAGGTGAAAAATCTCAAGATATGGCCAGGGAGCCAGCTATCATCAATTATCTGTATAGACTGGTATTTGCCAAACTTTGGTGTTCTTTTTGGGATCATCACAGAGAGTGAGATCATTGTCAAATTCTTTCATTGTTTTCACGAATGTCTTTGCTCCTCGCATCATTAACCTCTCCACCATGAATAGCTGGTAATTGTTTTCAATTATCGGCTCCAATATGCTACTAAAGTTGGACGAGTATGCTAACTTGTACCTGAGTTGGCACCACAATAAACACAAACAGTATTAATAAGCATATACACACGCTACTTAATATAATTACATAAATAAAACCATCCTACACCTTGGTCTAGCTATTCTGCACCCAACCTTCTTTGCAGCAAAGCCATAAATATATGAAGTAACAAATTTCTCTTACAGTATTACTGTTACTGGGCATACTGTGTCTCTTCCTGCAGTTATTATGCAGTGTTTGTACTTGCTACAAGTATAGAATAGCTATTCTACAAATCTCTACCAAGGCACCAAGGCGCAGAGTAGTCCTTTCCTATTTACATACCAGGAAGGCAGGAATGAACAATGATGAATGCATAAGATCTAAATATTTCTTATACATGGAGGTAAATAAATGAATTGAATTTGCCACTTGCCAGCATACAAAATGAAGAATTTATCTGGTAAAAAAGAATGAAGTATTAACATAAACAAGAGTTGTTAAATTTACCATATGTGTGCAGCTAGTTATCCTACTACTTTTGAATAGCTTGTTTTTAAATTGCTTAACCATGAAATATTGGGCGACAGGATGAAAAAATAGATTTAAGTGCCTAGGCAACCCAGAATATGAATCAAGAGAACGAGGACATATCCTTAACTGTATTTACCTAGATATGGTTTACCATTAAGATGAATGCAGAAGATAAATGGTATTGTAAGGAATGCCTGAGATCCTGATGTGAGAAGAGCAGTAAACAAAAGAGTCAAGTCTTACTTGTCTGACAGAGGGGAAAAGAATCCTGGTGTTCTTTCATTCGAGGCAATGAATAGAGTTCGACCTGGTGGGATCCACTTTGCAATTCGCTTTTTGATGAACTCAGGACGGGTGTCTCTGTCCAGATGAGGATGAAGACTCCGCTCCACACCAAATCTATCATTTCTATTTTTCAGTAGATCACCTCGTCGCACATGGATAGCATCATAATCACCAAGTGTTTCTTTCATCTGAAACAAAACGAACTGATTTAGAGGGATATCTACAGGATAGTGCATACTCATGATCCTGAACATGTGCCAAAAATTGAACTGTTTACTTGTTGATTAAACAATTCATAAGAAGAATTAAAGAAATCTCCTCTGGCTCCAAACTGCAAAACTTTAAATCTGATGTGGTTTGAGGTTAAATATATTTTTCTCTCTTTCTTTAAGTAGGGAAACGTAGAGGTCTGGACAGTTCACATATCACTTCGTGAGAAAGTGTAATTAAATAGGTTAACTGGTTGATGGGCATGCATGGTGCGTGCGCATATATGTTGGTTTATGAATGAAGCATATAAACAACAGCAGATTACATAACTTAAGTGTATATATCTTGAATGAATATAAGAAGTCATTGGATCATCATACAATGTCAAGGACCAGATAGAAGTAATTTGCTAGATCTGTATATGGTAATCTAAGGAGTAAGTGAACAGCTCCTAAATGACTCTATGAAACAACTGTTTCTAACTCTATTAATGGGAGGAAAAACAGAAGCATTTACGTTCAGTGCATGGAAGACAAAGTTAACAGGTTTTTAAGCATATTCTTCAATCAGAAAACATTGTTGTAGTCTGTAGCTCATCTTTTTGCTAAATTAGTGTTCAGGAGCATTGGCTAGCAAAATTGTGTATTCTTCATGTGCAGAAAACAGCGACAGTAACCTCGAATAGTGGCAGAGACGATTAAACTATTCATGATTTATGGTGGCATTCTCGAATCGCAAACTTAAACAACAGGTTCTACCTGAGATGTTTCAGCAACGTGTCTTTAAAATATTGAGCATGCAGGTCCAACCAAAGTTGTTTCATCATATGCAGACCATGGAAGATCAAATTCCATATAATTAAATGTCTAGTAAATATGGTGAGTTTCAAGCTTGAAGCCTATATGTAAAACTTCAGTATAAACAAATAATGCAGGGAAAAATGTCACAAGTGGTACCCCGTACCTTATTTGCAGCATCCATCAACTTTTTAGCTGGCATACTAGGCAAAAAGTTATAAGATAGCAGCACAGATCTGCGGCTTTTGCGATCCTTGCACTCCATAAACCTAAATTTCAGTGGTGGTCAAGGTATGTGCTTGAAGTTTGGTCTCAATGTATAAAATGATCATAGGAATCGCCAAATAAAACAGTATATCTTATATTCGTTCGCTAATACTGATGATGTGGAAAACACCAATGGTATAACAAGGACCAATGTACTTACCAAGCAAGAGGACTTGCAGTACGGTTTATTACGAGAGCTTTAGAGTACAGGGGATTCTCTTTGAGTTCATCTCTGTTAATTCCTTGCACATGTGTCACTCCTCTGACATCCGATTTCATACTTCTTGATATTATCTCATGCCATGTCTTGGAATTATCCAGAATAACAGGTACTGTTTTTGAGATAAGGTCTATATCATATAGAGATTCCATTGAGCAAGAATTTTCTTCCCATCTACAAATATTTGCTTCCTGACTCAAATTTTGATTTAAATAGTGAAAAAGAAACAGGCAGATATGTGTGGTTAAGAAGCAGAAACCTTTGCTCTGAAGTTGTGTTGCTTGAATGGAGGATCCCCTTTGTGTTATGTGCTGAGCTAAGGCACATTCTTGAGGGCATGACAAATACTCTGGAAAGCAACAAGAATAGTTATGACTTGTTTTATTTTTTTAATACACCGCATCAAGCATATATGTTCACATATTATTGTTTCCTCCTTGAGCACAGACACGTTACAAAGGAATAGCCTGGTTTAGAAATGTAGCATAGGCCTTCTGTACTTCTAGAATCACTTTGATTGCAGTTATAAATAGATTATTTAAAACGGCTGATAATTTTAACTTATTATGGTGGATGCTGACATGAAAGGAAGGAAGAAAAGGGATAGAGAAGATAAGCCCCACAATCCCTCTAATGATCCTTGGCTTCCTAATTCTACTGTCTCTAGGGCAGCATACGCTAAGTCACTGAACACAGCAATTCGAACACATGCCACACCACTTTAATGTCTCCTGTGAATGCTGCTCTCTAGTCAAATCATTCTCAATATTCCTTTGTTAAATACACATTGCAGCATTCTCAGAGAGTCAAGAGTACACCATGACCATTATATTGATTGACTACAACACTTCTCCACAAAGAGGCGCAAACTTGAGTAATCAGCCAACATGCATGTGTACTAGGAACAGGAATGTGGTGGATATTGCTAAAAATCAAAAACAGTGTCAACTTACATATGTAGTTTTCAATTTTTCACGCCAAATTCAGGTAGAGGGAAATCCACGAGGAATACATATTGATGGAACGAGCATAAACATTGGTGGTAAGAGTGCGATTACAAATATTACGGAAACAGAAATACAGAGCAAGAACTGAACTTTCAACATGGAATGTGAATCTACATTATTCATATGCAGACATCTCAGACTTCAGTTTAGCTCTGATTATAAAAGAAAAAATTGAAGCAGCTGACAATAGAACATAATTACATTACAGATTCTTTGAGCAATCCACCACTAATTTTCATCTTGTACCACCTCAATTCTACCAACACTATACTACTATAGTGTCTGATGTGACTGAAATATCTGAAGTCAGATTTGCAATTACAAAATGGTTATCTGGAATCAGCACATACCAGAAGGCATACAAATAATCCTGGAACGAAAAAACATTGCCTTTTTGTGCATTAAGCAGAGGGCTGTACGCTACCTGCCAAGGAAGAGCGCCTCCTCGAGGGCGCAGCGGAGGCTGGATTCCTGGTGGCCGAGGCCGGCGCAGGAGCCGCAGTGCTTGCCGGGGCAGTCGACGCGGCCGCCCCAGTACAGGTACTTGCTGCCGCTCTTTGCCCCGGATCCCCAAGAACCGCGCAGTGACGAGGTGCGGGAGGAGGAGGAGGTGAGGAGACATAGGATGGCTAGCGCCGCCGCCGCCGCAAACGCGGTCAGGAGGGTCCTCGCCGGCGGGAGCGGAGGCACTCTCGGCTTGCGGCCGCCGCCAGCCCCCACGATCCGGGGAGGGATCGCCATGGGAGAAGCAGCGTGTACTGGAAGTGTGGAAGGTGCCTGCTCTGCTGCATCCTTTGGACAACGATTTGATGTTTCTTTGCGACGACGCCATTCGATGTAGCTTCCCATGACAAGAATATTTTTCCTCTTTTCGCATTTTATTTTTGTTTTTCTGTTTCCGGCATTTCATTTTTGTATTTTCTGTTTCTGCTGCATTTTTTATTTTATTATTTTGTTCCTGAAATATTTATTCAAGCAAAGGTCATTACGTTTATGAGTTTTGAGCTTCTACATTATGCTTCTTCGGTCTGTGCACAAGGCTGAAGTTTTGCATTGCGTTTGTTGTGGTCTGAAACATGTATTCAGGCAAGATCATTATGAGTTGAAGTTTTCAGATTCTGGTTTGTACAGCAAGAGCAAACGACGTTCAGAGATCGAGCAAGACCAAAACGCCCACGGTTACGCCTCGGTCCGCACTACACAAACACCCATCAAAATTAAACCACGTCTCACTTCTGTAGCACATCAATACTCCTGTTTCCTAATCTCATCTGTACATTCCTCTAGACAAACCTGAACACGACATCAATCATCTAGTGAGCAACGGTGAAATTGTAGGCCTAAAATGGAGAGCTTGTCACTTCTTACACTAGGACAGCTTGTTAATCTTTGTACTGGTTTCATGCAGCACCTCCAACCAGCCAGAGATTAGTTTTGTCATCACTGTTTTTCCTTGGTTGATGGAAGAAAAATAATTATCTCAGGCTTTTGGGATGTTGCGAGAAGAAACTCCATGCAACAGCTTGATGAATCCGAGGAAACTGAGCTTTCCATCAGGGTGCCTGATCCAATCTTGGAGCACCACATGTAGGGGAACCGAAGGGCCAAGTCCAAGTTCCTGAAAAAAACAATGTCATGTCATCACCTGTGAGGGCATTTCATCATGCACAACCCAAGCTAATTTAGTGGTAGGGGCCGAATTATACCGATGCGAGTTCGTCGATCACAATTGGCCGGTTACCCTCCTTATCAAATAACTCATACGCTTGGCGGGCATGCTGTTCCCAGGTATCCAAACCTTCCATCTGGTAAACGCTGATGGCACAAGCAGAGAACTCTTCAAAACCCAACTTTCTGTACTGAATGTTGGATATCTGGCACCATTGGTAGGATAAGTGGTTACATAACTATGAGTACTGATTTGAAAAGATGGACAAAAGGAGAGTGAAGGCTTACTGTGTTAACAAAGTCAACAACCCTAGAATCCTTCATTGCATTTGTGGAGTTCTTCATCAAGGCCTAGAAGTTTCACATACCTTTAGCAATGTAATGGCAGACTAGTTGTTTAGACTAAATGGGAAAGTAACTAACCGTCTTCAAATTTTGCAAGGTAATAAGATCGCTCTTGTTTGGGCCGAGCAATTCAAACTGCTCCCTCAGGTAATAGAGTTGATCTGTTGTCAATGTCTTGGCAAGGGCCTGCAGAACATAAAGAGCTACTTAGGAAATCCAATCTTATGGTTTATTAAAGTGAACACAGCACTACTATCAGCAACAAAATGGCATTCCACTGTAAATATACACAGGAAATGATAAAAACATAACATCCTCAGGATGTTTCTGAGATCATGTTGTTATTACATTACTGCTTTGATCTGATTGGCATGAGATATGACAGAATAATGGGCAGGGGGCAATCATGCCCACAGGCATTTGGAAAAAAAAGTTCACATTGTTAACAATACATATTTATATGAAGAAAGAATGACAAACATTTTAAAATGCCATTTGCTAGGCAATGTTGATTTTACCACTAAACTTCCCCTCTAAAAGAGGAGCAGCATAATTTATATTGACATTGTTAATACGGGTATCCCAAGCAATGTATCATACTAATTTGGGACAATGACACAGATCATCAGCAAAGTGCAAACCAGCACATACACCCTAAGAGAAATATTACCCTCAAAGCAGATCTCCGTAAAGAAGATGAACCTATGTAAGCCCTCATTAGCCTGTAAATTATCATGTCCAAAGGAAGCTTCACTTCTTCAGTACCACGAATCCATGGATGACCTGTAATGTGTACAAAAAACATTTGTCAACTGGAAAGTTGAATACAGCGTAAACCAAGATAATCATGGTACTTACAGAGGGCTTGTGCAGCAGTCATCCTCTTGCGGTAATCTTTATTGAGCAGCCTTTTTACAAAGTCTTTTGCTTCAGCAGAGAGGGTGGGCCATGGGGCTTCCTCAAAACTAGGCTCTGCTTTCAGTACAGCTCGAAATATCCCTGACTCAGTTCGTGACCAGAAAGGGCGGCTGCCACAAAGCAAAATATACACTATTACTCCAATGCTCCACATATCTGCCTCGGTCCCATAAGCTCGGTGGAGCACTTCAGGAGCAACATAATATGCACTTCCAACAATATCATTAAGCCTCTCATCTGCAGAATATAATGATGGTCACTTGTGGCAATAGCTAAATAGATAAAACTAAAACAATAATAAACAAGGAAGAATAAAAATCTATAAGGCTAACCTGGCTTTACAAAGTCAGATAAACCAAAGTCTATGGCCTTCAAGGCAGAGTTCTCATCCTTTGATGTGAAAAGGAAATTCTACAAAACAGAAGTATAAACGCAAACAAACATTAGCATCAGCATGAAAGGTTACACTTGTGTTATGTCATACTCTTGCAAACAAGAAGTGAGTGTTTTCACAACAACAAATTAACAAAGATAATAGAGAGGGTGAAAAGAATGTATGCATAAAAAACTAGCAGTTCAGCTCACAAGCATTTTGTCACTAAGCAAATTGTATGATACAGGCAATTTTTGCATGGGCTTGATTTTTTTAGGCTGGACTGAATGAAAACCGAGTGGTGTGAAAAAGAAATGTTTAAAGGATAATTATGAATTGCTTGAATCAAACTTACCTCTGGTTTCAGATCCCGGTGAACAACACCTTGAAGATGGCAAAATGAAGCAACACTTAGGATTTGGCGCATAATAACCTTCGCATCTCCTTCAGAATATTTTCCACCTCTGCAAAGCAAAAGGTATGCAGTTGTATTTGAAATCCCAGTAAAGTTAATGAACTATTGTTCAAATGATGCTGGTTAGAAATGATGTCTTGTAAGTACCTAGCCAAAATCCTGTCCAATAGTTCACCCCCTTTGCATAACCTGAAACAGGAAAAAACAATCCAGTGAGCTGAATATAATCAATTGAAAATATGTCAGGTATCACAACAACGTCCTATTTCAAGGATGAGCATGTCACAGTTGAATTCTGACACATTTCACTACACAGAAAATTATGCACATTTGAGTACAGTACTACTGGTGAACACTTTCTTTATGGACTAGCTAGCAAAGAGTTTAAAAGAAAACAGTACACATGTTAAACAATTAGTTTCGACAAGAAAATCTTGATTTAGGATGTAATCAGATTCCATAGTGTTTGCCTTTTTTGTTTGATGACAGCTTTAAAAGCTGGCGCCTGTCTAGAACATTCTTTCCTTTGTGTATTCCTGTGTATTTTAATATAAATTCAACAGGGTAATCCCCTTACATTGTTGTTTAAATAAGTGCACACCTTATCTGTATACTAATGAATAGTTCACGAGCCCAGGCCCCAAAAATTGCCTAAAATTAAAAAGATTATAACACTCACTCTCTTAAGCATGTATCATATTAGAAAGAATCTTCGATACCAGCTCATGAGTAAAATGCTTCATTTTTTACAGAAAAAGGTCAAAAACAATACGGGAGTGTCATACGGTGAAACTTTTATAATAATAAAGAAGAGAGTGTTACTTAAAGAGAAAAAGGAAAAGAATGTACACAGAAAACTAAGACAGAGAACTAAGCAAATTTTGAATTGATGGATCTAGCCATAAGCATTGGTTGTACAAAACCCAATTTTCCAGAACTGAACCAAGTTTTAAGCAATTTACCGATCTATGATAGACATTGGGTACAAAGGTGTCCAAGTTTGACATGACTCATGAGTATGATTAGAGTATCTCTAATAGCACTCCTATCCCGTTCCCTAAAATGAAATTTAGGTATTTTAGAAAAAATCACGCTTCAACAGTATTCTTAAATGATCTCCTATCCTAAGTGGTACCCTACCCTAAATCACCCATCCTTACTCTCAAAAGTAGGAATTCCCTTTTTAATACCCTACAATGTTGTTTAAAAATGGGAATTGATATTATAGAGATACTATTGTGGATTGATTGATCTTTAGGAAGAGTTGAGTTAGGATGGTTTCTTGTATAAGAATATAGGAGACTAATTATAAGAGCTCTCTTAGAGTTGCTCTTAGCATCCACCAAACACAACCAGCTCCGAAACACGTGCATATAAAAAATGCAATGTCATGTCTGTGCACTAATGATATTGAACCTATTTCTAGTCATGATCAAGACAGTTTGCTGGCTAAGTATGGAACATATTATAATAATTGTGCTATAAAGGTATAGAATCTTCGCCCTGCATGTCCATCACAAGATTGAGGGAAATCACTTCACTAGTCACGAAACTATTAAATTGACCAAAGAGCAATATGTAACACACTTCTAGCTCAATCTATGTGATGCAATAATTATTTGTCAAATACTCAAATAGAATAATCCCTTGTTCAAATATTTCAATCCAGTGTACTTGCCAGAGTTTTGTCTATAGGAATAGGCAAAATTGGCATGGTTTTAATGATTTTCCACTCTATAGATAATTAGATACGAAATAATTATCTGCCAGTAAATAGACATACACTGTTAACAAAATGCTATGTTAGCCATTTTCTTCCTTTGCAGTTTCACCCCTAAACACCGAGGCCACCTATTCTTCTTCTTGTTTTACCCCTCTCCTCTCTGTTGCACTGCCTCTAACAAGACTTGATCAGGTAGCGTAGCCCCCTGTTCCACCACACTACTCCAACCTGGAGTAATGGAGTTGACATGCTCCAAGCGCCACAACCCCTGGCACAATGCTCCAAACACTGCTGCCGCCCTTGACACCCTGCTTTAAGCACCGCCGACCTCAATGCCCTGCTCCAGCAATTAGAAAGCTCCTATGATCCCTGAGGCTGGTATCAGCAATAATATTGGGAGGCCTCATTGGCTGCCCAGTCACGCCCTTGCCTGTTTAGGCCACTGACATGGTCTCGTTAGAGGCAACCAATAGGGAGTAGCAGATTAAAACTGGAAGAATAATAGGTGGGCTCAGTGTTTAGTAGGGAATAGTAAAGATAATGGCTAATTGTCGGAGTTTTGCTGAACAATTCACCGATGGGGGTACCTTCGATGGTGATTTGTATATGGTGGGAAGCATTGTATTCGAGACTAGATAGTCGACACAAGAGTAGAGACACGAGATGTATACAGGTTCAGGCTGTCGATATGATGAATACCATACGTCCTGTGCCAGGTGGATTCTAATACCAAGAATTGGATGATCTGGGGATCCCTTCACTCACCTTATATAGTGTGGGGGGCGAGATTACAAGTAGAGGATCATATCTCTATTCGGTTGCTGTTTTTAAGAGATTGCAACCAGAAGCTTTCTTATCTCTAAGGTGTTTCTTAATTACAAGGATATTTTCCCGGTATATCTCAACTAACTTATCTATATTGTTCTTCTTAATAGGTTGGGCCTACTCCCAATTTAGCCTGCTAAAAGTCTATCATGTGGTATCCACGGGCCACGGGTTATATCCCCAACACTAACATGGTGCTTTATTAAGTGTATGCCGACTGAGTAGAAAATTATTAATTGGTATCTATGGCATAAGTTCATAACAAATTGTTAAAGACACGTGTCATGTGGGGCCGGCACTTCCAACGCCGGGCCCAGCCCAAAGAGGGCGCAAGGCCCAGTAAGGCAGGATCGGCCGGTCCATGAAGGAATTAGAGTTCAAGTTATTTAAAGAGTTAGATTTAGTTAAAGAATTAGATCCCTTGTTAGTTAAGATTTGTTAGTTAAGAGTTTAGGTCCTAGTTAGATAAGATTAGATCTATTAGGCACTATAAATATAGATGTAAGCCCTTAAGACAGAGGCAAGCAATAAAGAGTATTATTCTGCAATCTCCCTCAATTCTATCTAATCTCCCTCCGTTCTTCAGAGATAGCGCGGCAAGGGGATCCGCCCCGCGCCGGCTACGAGCTACGCAGCCAGGGGCCTCCCGCCCTAGGGGCCGAGGCCCTTGACAACACGTCTATTAAGTGGCAAAATAGTTAATTTTCTCAATTAAGTGTGTCCAGCTCTACGCTATTATCGAGGGCAAACTCATTTTTACAATTTCCAGACTATGGCTTACTTTTATGATATTCTTCTTTGTCTTCCTTACTAATAGAAATTTGGTACTGATTAGTAGGATTTAAGGGAAATTTATGTTTTTGCCACTAATGGTGATAACTCGTCAACTTCTCTTTTTTGCCACTAAGCCGAAAATCTTCTTGCCTAACTGTATATAGGGTAGCATATGGGCATTGTAACATTTCACTGACACAATCCATAGAGACAGCTTGTTTTACTCTCAACTTCCCATACCTTCTTCAGGCTCTAGGTCCAAAGTCCCTTCATCTCAAAGGGCTTTCTACCAAAAACAACTCCCTCGCTGACTACTGACTAGTTCTGCAACTACAACATCAAGTATATTTTAACAAGTCAATCAACTTTGACAAAATAGATAGAACATTCCGGTTGTTGATTTTATATGGACACATTCAAGTTCTATGCTCTCCCAGTCCCTGCCTTTTTTATTTGTTCATCCACTTGTATTTGTGTAGTCAACTTATCATACTTGGTTAGTTTTAATTTCCTTCCCAGAAAGACCAGTACCACATGGCAAAATGAAAATATGCACTGGTATGTCATGTTCACTTGAGGCTAAGTTTGTCATAAAAACAGTAACCAATTGTTACTCATGCTAATCCATGTAAGAATTAGTACATAGTATGTTCTATTGTTCTGTTTTCCAAACACAAACCTGAAAAATCCATGCTGTTTATTGACTTAAGAATATCAAAACTCTAGTCATAACTTTCAGCAGATCAGTAGGTTAAACCGGTGAATGGAACAAGGATGAACTTACTCCATAACTATATATACATTTTCTTCATCCTCAAAAGCATCATAAAATTGCACTAGGTTGCTGTGGCCTGTCAAAGAACTCAATATTCTGACTTCTCTCCTGACATCTTCAATGGCAATAGCAGTTGTCATCTGTTGAAAGAAGTTGCTAGTGTGAGACTAGTTAGCAGTATGCACAGATGTACTTAAACTGGACTCTATAAAAAAACACTTGACTTTCAGTGAACTCATATATACTCCAAGGTCCCTTACACCCATATACATGTAATAAGATGTCAAAGGCAGCATTTTCCTTATGATTAATCAAATTTAGAATCAGATGAGTAAAACAAATTGTTTCTTATTGCATAAAACAATGCAAATGTTATATTCATGTAAATACATATGTAAACCAGATTAATCTCCTTAGCTTAAGTAATAGCAATGTTTAAAAATATAACATCATTGCATAAGACTTTGCCAATTGGTTAGGTCCAACTACACATTGCATGTAATAACGCTGTGTCAATGTGGTCTTGCCCAAGGAATAAGAGACTAGATAGCACAGTAAATTTTGGATAGATCATCAACCAACCATTGGGAGCATGGACCTTTGGCTCTTCGGTCCAGCAGTAGAACTGCACCATGGGGGGCAATGCATTAAGAGGAGTTAGGCTTTCTTAGCTGTAAGAATTAAGATGGAGTTGTTAAGGACCAGCTCTATATAGCATGGCATTTCCTCTATTTGGGGGGAATAAAGAAGAACAAATCAAAGTTTCCTAGTCAGATAGTCCCTTGATTCCCTGTTATGCTCCTCTTTAAACTGTTTGTTCTACATCTATTCCTCCCTCCCATCAGTACCCTCCTCCTCCTGTGCCATTATACCCCCAATCAATCATCGCCATTCAACCTCTCCTCAGAAGATGCTTATCCACAATGGGAAATACAATCAAAACTCTGAGCGCAGGTTAGGACCAACAATTATATAGCTCAACATTGTACAGCAGAGCATAATACAGATTACAGACAACAAGACATCAATTTACAGGTACCAAAAAAGATTCCATGCGCTGGCAGTGCACAATCACACAGCAACAGATGAAAATATGCACAAACAACATAACAAATAAAATAATTACAAAAGCATGCATTTCTAATTAATATCATCCAGAAAGCACTTGCTTTATGTATCAGTTAACGTTATCAAGGACAATAAACATCAAAAAAGGAAGAGCAACAAGAGAACAACATAGGAGGATCTGTTAGACTAAATCAAATCTGAGGAAAACCAGCATCACTGATATCCAGAAATTGATGAATGGCACAAACACATGGAATATCAGTATCTGTCAGGCAATTTAGCCTTGCATAAACAACAAGATGATGATTGACATAGAAAGGTCAAGCACTGCGCCTTGAACAACTACAGAATAGAAGTTAGACACCTCCCAACCAAAAAAGATAGCAAGGTCCATAACAGGGTTGAAAGTTATGGTAGAAGGGGAAAAGTATTTTGATAGAATTAATACAACGCTGTTTGTCAACTAATAACAACAGTCACACAGACTGGAATCACACAGCACCATAACAACTCTCTGAATTTGACTCAGGTATTTAATAGTTCTCTACTAAAAAGCCAATGAACTATAAGATGATAAAAATGGTAATACTAACTGGGTTGAAAGAGTCAATGACGCCATTTGACTCATGAAGCCAATATGCTCCACAAGCTCTTCACATCCAGATGAGGACGCACATATGGAGAGCTTGCACATTATGGAGAAACAGATTACGGCATTTTGGAACTAATACTGTAAAGCACCAAGCAAGCTTCAATGGAGCAACATTGTCCCTCCAAAATTACCAAACAGGAAACACCCCAAAAGTGAGGACAAGGTTGCATTCTTGTAATCTGCCGTTCTGAGCGTTGGATCAACTAACTTGATCATCAAAGGATACACGGCCAAAACAAATCCTCACGGAAGTAAGTAGTAAACCTACTTAATAATTTCTCTCTCTACTAATATGATATCTAGCAACTAAGTTCAACATCACAAGCATGGCGACTGAAGCAAACGAGAACAACGGTAACTCGGTCGAATCGACACACACAAAAATGGCTTGAGCGCAAAAATGAAAATAACATCAGTCCAAGTAAGTCTAGCATTAAACAATAGAAATGGCAGCAACATAATCAAGCATAAACATAGACGAATTCAGTAAGTGTAAACAATGCAGGAGAAGATTAAAGTATTAATTAAACCCAAACAAGGAAAAGAAAAAGAAAAATGACTGGAAGAAAACAAGTCTTGAACTGGACAGAAGAATTGACCCCATAGAAAGGAAGAAAAGTTTGCACCTTGGCCTTGGGGATGACCTTGACGGCGACGTCTTCGCCCTTGAGCTCGCCCTTCTTGCACTTGGCGGCGCAGGTGTACCCGAAGTGGCCGCGCCCCACCTCCCGGCCGAGCTCATACTTGGCGGACAGGTTCTTGGAGAAGCCAAAACTCTTGTCCAGCCCCACACCCGGCTCGCCGGACTCGGGGATGGACGCCTCGTTCGGCTTCACTGAGCCATGCCGGCGCGCCAGGAGAGAGCGGATGTGCTTCGCCGGCGACGGCGGCGGGAACAGCCGCTTGAAACCCCCGCGCGCCGGCGTCGACGTCACACTGGAGTTCGCCGGCGAGCCCTTGTAGCTCGAAGGCGGGAGAGGGCTCGGCAGGTAGAACGGAAACTTGGGCTGCTTCGGCGTTCCGGGCTTCACCGCGGGCGCCGGCGACGCTGCTCTGTCGCGGGCCTCAGCAGGGGCGGCCACGCCGCCAGCCACATGCGACTCCTCCACCGTCGGCTCCGGGGCCGCGGCCGACTTGCCATAGCAGAGACCCATAGTGCCGGATCAAGAACCGAGGGATTCGGACCCAAGAACCCACCAAAAATAGGGAAATTTCAAGCAAACGCGGACGGAATTTTCCAGGAAACAGAAGGTCCAAGGCCGGTCAAAGAGGCACCTTGGCTTCAAGAACCCAAGAGTTCATCACCGCGCCTCGAATTCCTCAACCATCAACCCACCGCAACAAATTCCTCTCCTCCAACAGGAGCAAGACTTTCCAAATCAAGAAACAGCGCAAAACTCCCCGATTCCAAATCTGCCAGCCCACAACCACAGCCCCGCCCGATCAAGAAACGGAGCTGGAAATGAAATCCAGCTCCTCGCAGGAGGAGACAACCAACAAAAAAAAAAAACAAATCCGCCGTTCCCTTTCTTGCACAGGCCAAGATGGGAGCTTTTGGGAGCGGAGCGAAACGAGAGCGTCTGGATGGATCAACCAACCAGACGAAGGAGGGAGAGAGCGAGGAGGAAGCCAGGCGATGGAAGAGTGCGTGAGCCCTGTGTGAATCGGGGGAAGGGGAGGAAAAGGTAGACTGAGAAGGCTCGCCTCGCTTCTCTTGCTTTCCGTTGCTCTCTTCCTCCTCGTCACTCTCTATTTTTTCGTTCTAACGCTTTTTTCTATATTTTTTTGACATATCATATATATATATATATATATATATATATATAATTTGTTGTTTTATTATATATATGATATGTGGTTTTTATGTTCAATTGCCATACAATCTTTTCTGGCTTATTCATTCAATTCATTTCAAATAAGATGAATCTTGTCCAAGCCACAGCTAGAGTGTTACAGTTAAAGCAACCAATAGAAGACCAAAGTAACAATTTTTAGTAAGCATTAATAAAAGAGTAAATTACACTCAACTATAGCAAAAAAATACTCTTTCCTTCTCTCTTTTTTTTAATGCAAGCACTGTAGAGAGTGAGGACTGACACACGCTGACAGTGGTGCAAGTTTTTTGACAGTTTCTGTTGTTGTGGCTCTGTTGGATGTCTTGCTCCTGTGATGTCATTGCTAAGAAAAACAGTTTTTGATCATGTGGTCAAGGTTAAAAAGAGGTATCTGTATATATACTACTACAAATCATGTGAAAAATACCTCTTGTCGTTTGCATAGGAGTTTCAGCATGTGTATTGGTGGTAAAAAAGATGCATTTTAGCGTCAAAACATTATGCCCGTGTCTCTTTTGCTCAAGCATGTAGGAGCCATAGTACTGATATCACTGGTCTCTTGCTTGCTTGAATGCCTAAGGTGTTGTGACAGCTGTCAAGCTCAACTAAGTCTCTGGTTGGTTATATGGCAAGGTTAGATGGGATTAAGCGATAAATGTAATTGAATGTAATTATTATGTATGTAAGTTGTTGGCTGGGCAGATAGGACGGGTTGGTTTTTTATGAAAAAAGGCGGTGGGGAAGAGAATTATACATTATTAATTAATAAGAAAGCATGTTAATTGACATCAATATCATTGTAATCGATATTAATAGTTCATAATCAATAATAATAGTATATGTTAATCGCTAGTTGATAATAAAATAGACTATGCTAATCAGTCACTAATAATTAAGATCAACCAAGGTAGATGATCTTCTCATTCGGTATGGTGTTGGCCAAATACCCTTGCCTATCAAATAAACACCAAAAATTTAAATAAAGCACCCAAAAATGCAATTGACTTATCATGTGTTTTCATGTTACTGTGTTACTCTGTTTTAAGATTTCTATTAGGCATCAGCCAAGTGTTTTTGGGTGTAGGTAATGAAACATCAACATGCTAGTCTGGGGATTTTACTTTTTCAGATCCCAACTTTTTTTATTAAGTTCATGTCCTTGCAATCTTTTTTTATTTCAAGACGTCCTTGCAATCTAGTGTTGTGTCTTGTCTTGGAATCTTAAATGAAAAGGCTTCTGCACCCTTTTCAGAGCACGGGTTTAATTTCCCCCAAATTTCTTTGATAACCGTGTTCTTTGCTAGGAATTTGCTCAGATTATTTAAATAACTTATGTTCCAATTGTCCTGCATATATTTTGAAAATAAAATATATATTGTCAGATGTGTGTACAGAGTGCAAAGTTCATGGGATCGTCTACGTAGGCCCTTTTCTGACAGTTTATAATAACCAAGATTGTAATGTACTTTGCTGATTGATGATTTAGTTGTCTGAGTAATTTACTGGTCGGATAATTTAAATTATTTGACAAACTTTATTATTGAGCCTAATTATCTTATGTTAAGAGTAAAAATAATTAGATGTCTTTAAATAGAATACTGATTATTTTTATACCGAGTATCAATTTACGGGTAATTTAGAACAACTTTAAAAGATATGGGTGTAAAACTAGATCAGCGGTCTAAATAATCGGATTTTCATGAGATTTTGATTATTAGTTTATTTCCATATTATGATTATTCTCTAGTCTGCAAACAATATTTTCTTTCGGCAACCAATCCGCTACTAATTTAATTATAATTCTGATTTAAGGTCTCCCAAAGAGGCCATAGTGTCCTTTATAAACTGCAAAATAAGGGAGAAGTGCACGTCAGATTTGGGAATCCATCGTTTTCAAGTGGCCTAACGGAATTGGACGTGTAAACAAGACTATAAATACGTGGCAATCTTATAATAGAAGACAATGTATAGTTCATGTAAGATCTATCAAATATATGTTTCGATCGAGATCAAACTTTTTATGTGAAAAGGGAACATGAGTTATGAGGTTGTCATCATCAGATTGTACGTACGGTTAGCTTTGCCCAGAAGAGATCTGGACGTGTGTTGACGTCAAAAAACAGAGTTTGATTGAATTGAGTCTGCAAGAGAAAAAAGACCCCCATAAAATACAATTGGTTGGTATCAGCAGTTCATGTGTGGGGACAAGAGATCGAGTTCTTGCATGTCCATTTCAGGTTGCAAATGTCCTTTAATTGATGTTTGCTTATCTCTGTTTGTTCCGCTTCTTGTGCATTCCATCTCTTCCAAACTAAATTCATCTTGCTCTTGAAATTTTACACAACCATATTTATATAGAACATCCTCGATCTACTTGTGGTATTTTTTAAATAAATTTTACATGTAGTTTGGGTAATAGTTTGGTTTGCACAATTCTATCTGTAAAGTGGTATCCCCACTTGTAAGGGTCCTCCAATTAATATTTTTCACCTTCAATGAAACAGGCTAGAGAGCATGCATGCAGTGCACACATGGAGGAATCAATGGAATTCTCTCCAGTTGCTGAAAGAAACGAAAACCTAGTGCCCGACCTTGCAGAATCGTGCCATGCCTTTACGTTCACCTAATCTCACATAAGCGCCATCTATAGTGTTACGCTGATCATGCATGCATGCATCACTCATGTGTGCCACTGTGCCTAATGATTCTTGGAGCCTATATTTGTCTGGAGATTAGTGTTCTATCGGTTGAGTATATGGTTAGTAAAAATCCAAAGAAACCGATATTTTTGAGCTTTCGGATATTAGAACTATTTGTATCCGGCTGTTCCTACACACATGTATAATTATGAGCATGTTAGTTCTCCGTAACATGCAAATTTTGGAAAATTTTCCTTTTTAATTAAAACTAAAAATAACAAAAAAACGGATATTTGCACTCTCCAGCTTCACCGGCACAAACGATGAATATCTCAAATAATTATTTTAGGTAGTTTCTGGGTCATAAAATTATTCAGTAGAATATATGTTGCTCTAGAGAAGCTAGCAGCCAGTTGAAGAAGAAAATTGTTTAAGTGGTTGGGAAGGGAATAATTTATATACTTACATGTGTAGGAGGAACATGGAGTAACATGGCCCAAGAATGTGTGCATGCATGCATGGCATTGCAATTTGCAAGAAATTAATTGAACTCTTTGGGGTTGAGCCATGCATGCAAACTAATAAAACAGCAAAAGAAGATAGGTCATCTTTCTCTTTGTTATCTTTGTTCTCTTTCTTCTGTGGGTGCTTCTCTGTTGAATGCTTCTGAAAATGGTGATCTTGGAAAAAAACTAGCATGTTCATAACATGCTAGAGTTTGATGATGAACAGGGGACGAAAGATGAGAATGAACAAGTAGTGCTTGAGTTTTTATATACAAATTACAGGGGTGTCAGTTGAATGTTTGAAAGGGTGTCTTCCAATAGACACCTGTTAATTGTATACTTACAATAATTAATAGTAATAATTCTGATGTCTGGTCATTTTGTTTGTAACACTTCTCACCCATAAAGCATGAGCAACTTCCATCGGTTGCCAACCAACCATTGCGCAAAGGCAAACTGAGCTCTTGGAAATTTGCCATGCATCATCCATGGTGAATCGCTATTCCTATAGGAGGTTGTTTGGTTAGAGAGGGCCGGGTCCAATTCAAGACGACGCAGATGTTCAATATGAGCAACAAGGAAGCGCCCCATGTCGTCAGTAGCTAGCAGCAGCAGATGGCGTCACATACTCACATCTGAGGAAAAAAAGAGAGAGAGTCACACACCTTTATTGCATAGGACAGCATGTAAAATTGTATACATCTTGTTGAGTGAGACGAAGAAAAATATTATTCTCCGAGTAACGTAAAGAAGCATGTTTAGATGGAGATAACAAACCTTAAACCCTAACTAAATTCATAGCCAGCTCACACCACGTGATCTTACCGTGCACCTAGAGCATAGGTGGGAAGACGTGCCCACCACCAATCTAGGTAGACCATCTATAAATTCATCAACTAAGTCATGTATGACTATTTTTACGTGTGTAACTATTTTTACGTAGATATCAGGATTTAAATATATTATTGTCAGAAAATAAAAAACATGATTTTATTAACATTATTCGTACACACTGACATTATTTATACACACCATTGACAAATGTGTTAGTACGAATCTTTTATACCCAGAAGTATTTTGTCCACAAACAAATACTAGCAACATTCTACATACTTCACAAAAGGGTAAGAGATGTCTTTGTGAGCATGTATAATGCCTAAGTGATCAAGTCTGTAACAACCGGCCATGTCGGGAGAGAAATCAAACAAGTCTGAAACTGGCAACAGAAACACAGAGCGAGAGGGAGAGGAAGAAAACCAAAAAGGTTAATTACGGCCGCGCGTGTTTTCGATTCTTTGGACAGGCGATCGGTCCGGCCAAAACGGACGACAAATCAGCAAAGATTGGACTTGGAGGAACCCATCCGGGCTTTTCTCTGAATAATCCACTGCCGAGTCCGGTCCCAGAACAGTTGAACGAGACTTATTTTATAGGATTAGTCAGTTGATAAATCATATAATATAAAGCTAATAAATATAGATTAGAGAAGGTAATCTAACCAATAATGCTGATGCAGAGTTTTTGAAAAAAAGGTACTCCCTCTGTCCCATAAAACTTTACTTTTAAATAAAGTTGATAAACTGTTAGTGAAAGTAAAAGATAAAGTAATTCTTATTAATAAAAAATAATATTATAAAGTAAATAGTATTAGATAAAGGATATTGAAGGAATAAAACTTTTTTATTTATGAATCGAGGGTAGGTAGAGACAAATAATTTTGGGGACTATTGATGTCTTTCGATGTCTTTCGAGATGAATTAGAATATTGCTCTTTATTGAAACTAATGTAATAATAGTGATGTATTTTCTCTTTTATTACGATGAAATGCTTATCAGATTTATATAAGGTGTCTCATAGATAGTATGGACGATAATCCAGAGTTGTAAGCTCAAAACAATGGGATCAACCGATCAAGTCGTTTTCTGCTTTCTTCTTCACACAATCACACGTCACGCGCTTGTGATGCAAGTCACGGCAACCAGTTCAAGAACGTAGCTGTGGGATACTACTAGGATGTATATGTTGTTTAAATGATTTAGGTGTTAGTGTTAATCAGCACAGAGATGCGTCGATGACCAGTCTGAATCTGCTGGAGCTCTGTGTCACCGGATGTTAATGTCAGAATCAAGGTGATTAATTAACATTTAACGCGGTCGGCCTCTGCAGATTTTATGGCCGGTGCACACAACCAACTGTAATTAATTAAGGAGGACTCTAATAAACAAGGAGAGCAACGTATACGGAAACAGAATAAAGAGTCAGGTGGAGACGAGTAGACGACAGTTGAATGCAGCTGAATTCGGCTGGAATTAGAGCTGCGCTGATATAAATAATTCAGAGGGTTAACAACATATACAAATAAATTTTCATGTTTCTTTTTTTATGAAGCAACCGTAAAGACTTTGACCATGATCGCATTGTACCCATTACATTTTACTGAAAAGTAGCCATTTTTATGTAGCACGAGGAATTAAACCTCATGCTTAGTTTAGTGATATGCACCCATGTGTCGGAACCGGTTTTGTTGGGATCCGACGGTACGAAATATGTCTTAACCGTCACGAAGAGCCGCCTTCGACTAGTATGAGGTGGGTTCCAACCATCGCGAAGCCTCACTCTACACCATTGGATTTCAATGGAACAGCTAGGATGATCAATGGAACAGCTAGGATGTCCTAGCTGATGTTGGATGATCTCAAATCCCATGTGCCATGTAACACCGTCAGAGCTCGGTTAACATGGGGATTACTCTAATGATTGGGTTCAGTCGCCTGTCTGATTAGGTGATTGTTATTATGTTTCTGACATTTCGGTGCTCATCTGATGCAGCGAGTATTGCCTCGCTCTCTGGGGCGCCCACCTGTCAGTCAGTCTGCAACGTCAGCTGAAGAAACCGCGTGTCTGAACATCTATCTGATCTTCAGACAGCGCGCCGTCGTCGTTGGTTGCAAGTTGCAGGATCGCGTCTGGGTGTCGAATTAATTGTCGAGCTTAAAAGAATTGGCGTGTGGTACTAAAACCAATTAAATTTTCGTCATTAGATAGGCCGGCAGCGTTTTCAACCACCAATTAATAGTGCGGGCCAGTCTTACTTTCAGCTAACTTTTTCTGAACATGAACAATACTAATATAGGTACTTCTTAACCATTTTCAAATCTTTCTGAAATATTAGGTAGTTTCTTTTTTTCTTTTAATTTGTCCTTACAGATAAATGTTGTCTTCGTTTGAGAGTTGATTTGTTAATTCTTATGTACAATTCTAAAACGAAGTATGTAAAAATCAGATGGAGTAGTCGTGACAAGAATAACAGCCGGTACCAGAAATGTTAGACTGTTTTTTTATCAGATCTGTTCTTTTTAAAAAATTTACAATTATTTTAGTTTTTTGGTTCAGTTTTTCTTTTACGAGCATAGGCGTGTGACAGGACGCGTGGGGTGAGTAGCGTGAACGAACTGTGCTTTTAAGTAGTAAAGATCGCTTTCAGCTAACAAGTAGCTAAGATTAATCTGCATCGCTTTGATATGTACTTAGACTGAAAAACCAACCCTCCCTGACAAGGACATTAACCCAAATATGAAAACTGCATTTGCAACGCTGGCAAGAATCTACTACGCAGCACAGTGCAACTCCAGTCCAGTGCCAGAAGTAATAAGTGTGATCTTAACGGACCAAATTAACCGCAGCGAAGTGAGTACTGCAGCTCTGCATGTGTGCCTACCTGCATGTCTCCTGTATATCCCATTGGCTCTTCAATACTCAGCTCATCAATGGAGTGCTAGAGACAGCTGTCGTTGGGTGCGTGCAGAGATTATCTACGAGGAGCTGGATGCTTGACCATAGGAATTATTCGCAGTATCATGCTGCTAATCACACTCTGGATCTTGCAGGTTTACTCTACTCTGCAGAAAGCAAGCATGCGTTCTGAACCTGTGTTTCTGAAGTTACTGATCATAAATGTTCTGTTACAGTTACACGCATGCCCTTCCTAGAACATGTTGGCGGCAGTTGGTTTGTTGAGTTTGGATGCACGATGAGTTGATGACAAAAGGCAAAGATAGCAGACAGCAATGGCGCAATCCGAGAGAGGACATACATGCATGCATACAGCGGAGTACCTTGCTGACAGTAAACAGGAGTACAATCAATGTGTGGGCGTCTGCAACAGCAACCGTGCATACCATTGCCTTGTTGTGTAGCAGCGCGGACTGTGCTGTAGTAGCCACTGATATGGTCCTCTCATGGATTGAAGAGTTCTCAGACAAGGCAAGCAAATGGTGGTCCTGGATCCACATGAATGATTGGAAAACCAAAACTTTTCACTCGTACACACACTACAATTCTGAAATTGCTCATACCCTTAACCACCCAAGATGCATGTCTGTATTGCTGGCTTCAAGTGCTACTTGGAAACAACAGCATTTACATTTTGGTATAATCAGCTTGAAGTCTGTGACTGATGCTGTTCGAGTAACTCGGATGCAAGAGTTTCTGTTCAGAGCAACAAGTAATCCTAGATTGTGCCGGAATACTTGCTGTCACGTGTCACCTCACTTCGGTTTTCTCACCACAAGTATGCATGCTTTGTGTGCAAGTCAAGGAAAAGGCACTAGCTCTGAATCTAGGACTGCTTAATCTAAGGAAGCTTCTAACACTGGACTTGTGAGCTGTGGCACAGACAGATTAATCACCTCCATGCTTCCTTCACCATCACCAATGCAATTAATTACTTTGACTAATACAAGCCTTGACCAAACACACAAAATTTTTGCAGACTCCAATGCATGTCCCAGAACCCCATGGCAGGGAGCTAGATTGCAGCTCACCTTGTCTCCCCTTGCAGGGTTTCAGCATACCTAATCCATCACACCGAAGTCTGAACTAAACCAGCAGTTAGCAAGCATTGGAACGATCAGTAGTCGTGTAAAGGAACTGCCAGTGCAACTGCAAGCTAGCTATCTAGAGAGATCCAAAGGGAGATGAGATGAGATGAGACCATGCATGGTGATGCTGAGGAGATCAGACCTCATCTCTGCTGCCTTTCTGCTCACTCTGGTGCTAGTCTTGCAGCTGGGGAGTGTGTTCTCTTCTCCATCCTGCTGTGGTGATCAGCAGCAGCAGCATGGAGGAGCTGTGAGGATGGCTGGGAGTGGGAGAAGGATGCTGATAGGGCACCAGTTGCTTGCAAAGGGATTAATGGAGCATGCAAAGAAAGAAGAAGCTGTGCTTGATGAGGAGAAGAGGGAGGTCCTCACAGGGCCTAATCCTCTCCACAACAGATAGGAGGCTATCTAGCTACAACTTCAGGCTGTTCTTCACATTTCTTCAGAGTCTGTTTAGGTCTTGATCTCCTCAACGATTTTCCTGTGGCCTCCTTACCCTGCTTGCCAATTCTTTTTTAGCTAGGTAGTTACGAATAAATAGTTATTTGTTTTTGTTTCACTTGTTTCGATTTGCATTTGACACTTTCGGATACACTGGTTTGAGTCTCAGACTCTCAGCACCCATTTTGAGATGAGCAAATTGTTATCCCAAAAACCAAAGAGTTCTTAATCCTTGCTTGTTACAATACGATTAATTGTACATTTGTTTTGGTTTCTGAGTATGACTGGAATGGATCTCGAGGGAAAATAATATGATAATCGTTCTCTGTTTTCATACAAATTCTTTTGGTCATGCAGTGCTACAGACAATATGTTCTGCATTTCACTCAAACCTGCAACAAGCTGTGCACAAATGTGAGATGTACTTGGATGCACCAAAGGTTGTTTCTTGAGAAATCTTTACACATAAATAGAACAGCTTTCACAAAACTATAAATATTTTTGATAAAATTATCACAAAACTATATATGTAAGACGCAATATCAACAACCTGTAGATTTAGCACTAAATTCATTATATAACTATATACTTAAACCAAGGTATCATAAAACTATGTGGCGGCGAATTATCGCACAACTACGGAATTTGGAGCTTAGTATATGAACATAAATTTTGATATAGAATTAGTTTTTTTAATACGATATTCCATCTTGAGGACGACTAATCAAATTAATCCAATTTTTTGTAGATTCCAAGTTTTTTCCTCGATTCTGACATCTAAAATATATAGTGCTATGATAAATTTATTACTAAATCTACAGTTTTTGCTTAAATATGTAGTTTCATGGTAATTTTGGCACTGTATAAACTTTAGTGTAAAATGGCAAATCACTATATGTGGGAGGTAGGAGCATAGATGCAGCTCCAATAACCGAAAAAAAAAAAAGCAGCAGCAGAAGCCCAACAAGCCTTTGCCAGAAATAGCATCATCTGCAACGTGGGCCTCCAAGAACCCGGCCTGCTATTCAATCGACAGCCCAACATCCCTTCTAGAAAGAGTATGTGAAACTCATATATTATCATATTAATTTGGAACTGCTTTCTTAAATTTCTTTTCAAGCTACATGCATGTTGAAAATTCCATCCTGAACCACTGAACCTAAATGCGACGCAAATTTATTCTATCCGTGCTCACAAATTTTTGTCAACCTCGTATGTATCTTTCACCGGAGTTAGGTTTGAACATATATATCACGGCGCATGCGTCGTATCTGCTGTCCGATCTTGAAGCTGCCGCTTGTAGTTTTTCACCGGAGTTTTCCAGATTTTGCTGATGCAACGAAGAAGATATCTTCGTATACTTTGGATGTGCCGCCGTGAGTAGAACACCAATTGGACAAATTATGCTAGACATGTACTCATGTAGTCGCAATCGTGTGTTCGAACGAGCTTATCAGCTCATTGATAAATTATTACATGGATTAATTAAAATACTATATATTATAAATTTAATAAATTTGATTGGAAAAGGTTGTCTATGCAATACCGATAAAAAAGTTTAATCTAGTGGTAATCCATCGTCCATGGCATGCATGCATGCTTGATCAGCTCTGCCAAACAAAGTCATGGAATTAATCATAAAATCGTTGTCTTGCTGATCTTATTAGTTATCTGGAAAACAAAAGAAATGGCAGCAGTACATAGATCGGTCATCGGTGTGTGAATGTATTACAAGGCTGCTGTTGCGAAAATTTTCTGACTAAATTAACTGTCGATCTGTAGGTTAATTCCTATGCATGCATGCTGCATGATGTAAGTTCTGTATCTGATTAACCAACCACAGTAGTCTTGATTTTCATATCTAGCTAGCTATATGATCATCTCCATGGAATGCTACTGTTCTTGGAGTCGATCTGCAGTTTGCTGCCATCCTCTAGCTCATTCTTTCGGGTCTTCTAATTTGGATAAAAGAATTTTAGAGAAAGTTTGTAGAAACAGAACTAATTCATACGAAAACACTATAAAATCTCAGCGTTCGAAAGTATCCTTGTTACTTGGTAGCAAAAGCTTGTAAAACAGTTACATATATTGATGACATATGGCTGCTCATGCACGAACAACAGCCAAACCTATATTTATGCAGAAATGAATTTTCTGGGCGACAATTAAGACGGACTTTTCGACGTGGATCGATCGCGTACGTACGAGATCCTTAATTCACAAGCAGATCGAATTAAGTGCAATCTTTCACAACGATCACGTTAGTAAGCGACTAACTAACGTGCTTGTGACGAAGCATTTGTCATACGGGAGGTTGAGCGTGGCCACGTAACATGTGATGGGCAACAAACTTGTAAGCGGCTTCAGTGAGATGCAGGCCATCCCAGGAGATGTATGTGGACGGGTCAGGGCACACAGACGACGACGGGAAGCCGCAGGAGAAGAGCGAGTTGGAGTTGTAGCGCCCACCGTCCCCGCAGCACGCCCTCAAGATACTGTCCTTCTTGAACCCTGCAAGTTTCACCCCTCACACACAGACCAATTTGATTTTAGAATTGTATACCTATTGTTAACGACCCACGCAAAGATACAACCTATTTCTAATGATCAATAATTAGTGACGGGTATAGATATATAGATACCATAATTTTAGTATCTATCGGTGTCTCAATTACTAGGAGGTACTAAGGACTGTAAAATCACTCTACTAATAATCTATTATTAGAGATGAGCAGTAAAATCATATTGTTACTTCTCTCTTATATAATACTATAAGATTGTTTGGAGAATTCATGAAAACTTATGCAAGGTAGGTTTTCCTTCTCAACGTATAGATCAACTCATCTAATAAATTAGGTAGCTTTACCGTATAGGAGAGGGTGACGAGTGATCTGTAAGGTGGCGCCGTAGTAGTCCCCGTAGAATATGGTGACGGTCGGGTCGTGGAGGACGATTTGGTTGAGCATGCGGTTGAGAGCGTGGTTGTGGTACTCGGAGAAGTCGTTTAGCCACTTGATGCACCCAAACGAGTCGTGCTCCTTCGCATCCGTCACGTTTTGAAACATCGTGAGATACATGGGAATGCACCCCACAGGAAAATTTCCTGGGACTATGATCGTCTTGGCTCCTAGGCTCAGCAGGACCTGTTTATGCATGCATGGATGAAATACCAAACATCAACGTATATAAGACAATGGATGAATGGACAATTTGTATGATAAAATAAATAGTTTTAAATATTCATTTTTAGTTTAAAATAAAAATAAAAATAAACAAACAACCTATAGCTTAATATCTAATTTTTAGAAATAGGTTCGATTAAAGAAATCTAAATCGATTTAGAGTTGTGTCAAATAGGATGTCTGAGCTTACCTTAATGGCGCTTTCAATCTTTGCTATCACTTTTGGCACAAGGGGCTTGATCTCAGCGGTGAAGGATCGGTTCTGGAAGAAGGGGTGGTTGTAGTCGTTTCCTCCAATCTCTCCCAATACAAACAAGGATTTGGACATGATTTCCTTGCGTTCTACACAAATTAAAGAGGATTAATTAATTAAAGAGGGAAACATGCAAGGCCAAATGAATCTCGACACGTTGAAAGTATTAACTGATAGGTATTTCGGAACATTAAATTCATTCAGTGTGATACATCTAACTAAAAAAAATTGACTCGTCTTGTCCACCTAACCAAATATCTAATAATCCTTAAATATATGAATCATCTTATCTCAATCAAATAGACCCATAGCTGCTCAAGCAATTCTGCTGGTTACCTTGGTCAGTAGAGGCAACCATCTGGAGCACGCCCTTGAACCACTCAAGCTGCACGTCCAGAGAGAAGGGCGGTATGATGGTGAGGTCAAGCCCCATCTCCTTGAAGAAGTCTTGACTCAGCGCCGTCGCTCCGGCCACCGCGAAGTTGGCCCCCTGCCGGAAGTCATCCGCCGTCTTCCCCCGGAGGAACGGCGTCAACAACGGCAGTCCCAGCGCCTCCGCTGCATCCATCCATGCATATGCATGTCAGACAGGCACGTACTACTGTACAAGCTCAGAGATAACATCCATATACTGCCGTCGACGTGGGTATACCTAGGAAGTCGACGATGAGCCTGCCGTCGCAGAAGCGGCCGGTGGGGCGGCCGAAGAAGGTCTGGCCGTAGGGGAGACTGGCGACACTGGAGTTGGGCGCGATCGTCACGAGGTTGCCGGCGTCGGTCACGGAGTCGCCGAAGCTGAACATGCGCGTGTATCCCGTCCCGCCGGCCGCCGCCGGGTAACCGGCGCCGGTCTCGGCGGCAGCGTGCGCGCAGACGAGAAGAAGAAGAAGCAGCATCGGCGAGGAGAGCGAGCTAGAAGCCATCGAATCGATGCCGTCTATCTTGCTAGCTCGATATATATATATCTTCTTCTACCTCACGCATGGATGCATGCATTCATTGCACGAAAATATATCAAACTTATGCAGCTCGATCGAATGGTTAAATACATATATATAAGCTAGCTAGCTGGGAGGCGTGTATACATCGCAATTCGCAACGCAGCGCGTCATCGTCGTATCGTGTCATTCGTGTGTTGATTATTGGCCTCTGACTTTATTTGCATGAATGTTTGTGGAAAATTGGATCAGTATGTAGTTGGGCATGCGAGCTTCATTAATTTTGACATTGCTTTCTCATCAAGAACCCACTAATTAAGACTTCTTAATGACATTTGCAAGGAGATATATACTTACTTCATTGGAAAATATAAGACACAAAAAATCAACATTTGTAGTTTTTAAACCAATAATTAGGCTAACAATATGAATCTTACGTGTGCAGGACTGTTGGATTCATATTTAAAAGTATCGCTATTTAATACTAATTCAAGTACTTGACGATATACTATAAAAGATGTTAATAATTAAAGCTTAACATTAGACAGACAGAATAAAATACAAAATATGTTTATGCCTTGTCCGTATTTCTCGTACGTAGTGACGAGAGAATACTGTTTCACTGTTAAGTCTACGTCAGACGATGGTTTCGTGGCCACAAATCAACATTTTTTTCGGTTCCTCTCGCTAGTACGTGAAGTCTGTCTAAAAGTCGACCCAGCGAGCTATGTTTCTTTACTCTTTAGAAAGACTGAAAGAACTAGCTAGATCAGCAATGGAATTAAAAGGCAATAACTAATAATGCAATGGAATTAACTCAATCGTGCACGTTATTAGCTAGTCATCTAGTGACGATATTAATTGGACGTCGTCAGCCGAATTTTTGTCAACCGAGAATGGACCAATCAACCATAAGATAGATATATAAACTTAAGTACAAGTGTACAAGACATGTTGATCTGCAGGTCGGCAATTCATGGCGGTTTCAGCTAATCTCGCCATTGCATCGATCAATTGGGCCAAGTCACCAGCCGCCAGCCGGCAGGATTGGATATGCAACAGTGTGCACACTGCACACACACATATATTATCCAGGTCAACCTTTACGGTTGGATCGATCATGCAGACCTCGATCGATGAACCATGATACTGTGGGCAACCTTGCAGATTGATCTTTAGGGGAAGGAAATGGAACAGAGAGCTTCACAAGTTTCTTGCTGTCATTCTTTCTTTAGGTTGCATTTGGAAGCATGCATTAACCAACCCCCGCGGCGGCACCCCACGTCATCGCACACGTATGCATGTACGTGTGTGCTTCTTTTTAGGATAATTTAGTAATATGGGACGTTGGAGAGATAGCGTGAGAGGAAATACATTTGGACACACATAATTCTGGTTTTGATGGTGGTGCTGATTTTCTTCAACAGATTTAATTATATTTAGATGAGCCTGAAAGATCTTGATGCTTAAACCTATTTGTGTGTTGACGTTGTGAGGCTATTAGAACCAATACATCAAAACACGTGCATTGTTGTTTGTTGCATGGTATATTGATTATTGAATTCTCGAGCTTGTTTTAGATTTATTACTTTTTAGATTTGTTATTTAATTATATCATATATATATATATATGTGTGTGTGTGTGTGTGTGTGTGTGTGTTTATACATGGGAGAGCGCTGCTACGTACGGGAGCAGTCGAGCTCGTTGGGCCTGAGGCCTAATGGCCGTAATGCCGTCCATCGTTGGGCTCTCATTCGATCTAGCCCATGTGTGATCGCCATCGCTCTGCAACTCTGCATATGCACTATTTTTGATGATATGCATGGCAGAAAGCCGGAAACTAAGGTTCCATTGGATCCGGGAATATCCAAAAGTTTTTTTAAAGGATTTAAATCTTTAGGGGAAAAATTCTATAGCACTTGTTATAACAAAAGATTTTGTTTATAAAATCCCTTGATTGGATCTCATATCTCGTGCCTTTCTTTTCTTTTGAGAGGCCACATTCACACCCTCTCTCTTTCACATGTAATCTCTTTGAAAAAATCATGTATTTCAATTCATATGACCTATCTAAAGATATATCTGTAATATTGGTGTGTTTTGAAATCTTGTAATATTTTGTAATATGGACAATTCGTTCGTACTTTTTTACTATTTTGACGTTTTAAGAATCTTATGTTCTAAAGGGCCCTGGATCTAAGCATCTTGTGGTTGCCTGGTGGGGTCTGAGAATATCTAGGCCGGATTTCACTCACTTGATTCTTAACTGCTAAGTTATGGTCTGGTTGATCACAAAACTGTAGTGTTCCTTTAATTCCCACTCAAAAGTTCAGACTTTGTTTTCTGAAAGAAAGGTTCAGACTTTGTTTTCTGAAAGAAAGGTTCAGACTTTCTCTCTCTGTTGGAAGCTCAGGTCTCTGCTTCATGGATGGATACGATGAAATTACCATTACAACCATGCAAGCAAGCTTGCTTACATTCATTAAAGGTGGATGGTAGTGTCTAGTTATAACACTCGGCTCGTGCAAAAAAAATTTTGACAAAATTCAGAGACGGTAGAAAAGAAGGTGGAACTTTGGCATTGTTTGCCCCAGCAGTGAACCCCCACTGATCACATGTTAGCAGCTGGTCCACTCCAATTAGCAACCAATCAGCTGTATAGTTCATCTCGATTCATGCATGATCGAAAGAAACCAACAAGTAATTCAATGCTCCACCACCGGCTCACATGCATGCATACCAACAATCGCTCGAAATTATTCAGGTTGGTGTCGATCGACATTATCGATATTCGACAGGATATGCAATCCATGGATACATCGTTCCAGCAATCAACAGATGGCACCACCAACTGTTGGAGTCACTGCCTCACTCGCTTCGCATCGTCTAGTCAAAGTGGGTCACGCAGAAATTCTTCTGCCCATCATCCCTCATGCTGCCGCTGCAAGCAGAGATGGTGATATCTCGGTTCCAAAATAAAAATATAATACGTAAATATTTGATTAATAATTAAGCTAGAAATATTTATATTTAGTATTATGGATGTTATATAGTTAGATTGATATTTAAAAATAATTTCATGTGTTATTATTTTAATAGTTGTTTATGATATATATATATATAAAAGAACTGACGATCACTATTGTATATTAAAAATTGTATAAAAATATATGTGCCTTGTATTTTGAAATGAATGTAGTAGTACTGAACTCTGAAAGAAACAAAATTTGAATGTTGTTGGTGTCAGTGGTAAATTTAAAATTTTAAATTAATAATGTCACCATAATCACGGTTTTCAACATAGTACCGAGGCCATCAAATAGGCCAATCATAACAGTATCAAATGTATTACCTAGGTTATTATCTAGCCATCGGACTTCTATACAATTTTACACGGAGTTGGATTAAAACTTATTTAGAAGTCAAGTTATACTCGATATGCAATTCATTTTAAAAAATATAACAATATTTTGTAATATAACTTTATAGATTCACCTACACCATAATAATCCATATTAATGACATAAATCTTTATCCTCACTGATTAACACGATCATTTCTGGTCCTTTAGCCTTATCTCAATAATATAAATAATCGATCGACCATGTTTTCACTGCTAAAACATCCACCGAATTGAAATGAATTAAGCTTCTAGACTAACACCACAATTCCCCCTTTTTTTTTTCCAAAAGAACAAAATGTTGGTCAGGGATTGTCTCTCCAACCGGAGATGATGACAAGCACGCGAGTTTGCCGACATTATCTTGGCTGTCTGCCTTTTGCCGACTTGTCTCTTCTCCTTGTCTTCCTTCTTTCGTGCACTGTGCATGTAAAGGAGAATGTTTTGTTTGGCAAAAATTTAAATCTAAGATTTTTTAAGAACCGCTTAAATTTATATTTAAAAAATGTTAGATCTGAAGCTAGGAATAGATTGAGGCTATTCAGTTGAGTCATATGATTTTAAATTTGGACAAAAACAAAAGATTAAATCACTCTATTTTACCATATAAACTATACATTTAATATGAATCTTAGAGTTTAAGGTATATCAAACAAATCATATCTTTGATGACTATACCTAATTGCTAATATTACTTATAGATATTCTCTTCGTCCTATATTATAGCTATTTTTGATGACTATACCTAATTGCTAATGTTACTTACAACTATTCTCTTCGTCTTATATTATAGCTATTTTTGTTATATCAAACAAATCATATCTTTGATAACTATACCTAATTGCTAATGTTACTTACAGCTATTCTCTTCGTCCTATATTATAGCTATTTTTGTTATTTAAAACTTATTCTAAATATATCTATTTTTAGATGGTATGGGGTATTTTTAGCGTTGAGCGGACAAAAACAACCTTAGTTTTTTCTCACTTCTCTTTAATAGCGTGTCCACAACTAGACGTAGCTATAGTATGGAAAAGAGAGTAACTTTTCAGAATCATCCTACGATGGATATTACTGCTAGCAGCATTGAACCACCTGCCGTCTGTCACTCAAGTTGTCTACTGATGCAGTAAGCGTGAAAATTTATCCTTGGCCACACAACATTAATGGAAGTGAGAAATTGGTCCTCTCTTCTTTGTGAGCTCAAAAAATCGTTAATTTTCCACCAGTGAAATACCTTGTGCGCTGCAGCTGGCACCCCAACAGGGGACGAACTGACTGCTGAAAAGGAAGAGAGAAACGGGAATTGGTTGGTCCGAGCAGATCACCAGCATCCCCAGAAAGCTGTTTGTCATCGCGACATGTCACCGTCGTAGCATCCAACAACCGGTGGGTTCGCAAAACCGGTCACTGGCACCAGCAACTATTTACTACGACGAATGAGACCTATCAAAAGCACTTTTAAAAGCACTTTTTTAATGTAAATTTTGGTATATTCTGGTGATGATATTTTTTGTTATGAATTTTGATAAATGTCAATACATCATTTATTGATAAATATCAAACATAAAACTATCATACCTCTCGCTATCTTCTTAAAATTATAAAATTTAAAACTTCTTTGTGTAGGACACAAGTGGTTACAGACTCAAAACCGTGCCATGAATCATGCCACTCAGGCGGCACACAGAGCAACCAAATTGTTTTAGGCCATCTAGAAGGCATCTAGTTAATTGTCTGGCTCACTGTGCTCAGTTTAAGAGCTGAACCTTTTTAGGCCAGAAATTAGTTAACAACAGCAACGGTCAAACTTACTGACGCAGAGTTAACAGATTTGGACCACTGAATGGAGCAACACGTTGGTACAGAAGAAAACTGGCTCCAAAGTCCAAAGCCTGCACTTGTTTTTGTTCCTTTGTGCCATTCTAGTCCAAGTCTTACAGAGGCAAGCCACACTTCAGTACTTCACACTGGCTCGATGCCTCTCTGGCAGAAAAGGATGCCAATGTATGTCTCTTCACTGAAAAACAGAGACCATCCTCACCAGGTCATTGCAAGATTACAGCCACAAAGATCTGCAGATTATCAGCAATGTAGTGTGTGTGAGAGAGAACTGGTGTCTTTGTAATGTACTGTCTCTACAAGCTTGACAGGCATCGGAACCAGCCACTTATGACCCAAGGTTGTTAACAATAATGCATCTCCCACGTTGTGTTTTCACGTAGAGAAGCCTTATGGTTGCCATGTACGGTGCTGGGCTAAAAATTTGACCGATAAATATACAGGGTATAAGCAGCAGCCAGTAGTAAGAGTGAACGTTTTTGGCATGAAATTGAAGGTGGGAATATCCAACATTGGTGGAACTTGGTGGAATCAGCGACGGATGCCTAGCCGATTCCGTAAGCTGCTATTGGAGTTGTTCCTTGGCTTGCAACTGGGTTGGAAGCTTCGGTTCCGTTGTTTCGGTAGGTCTTGCGGATCCACCATTTGTATTGTTCGCTGCTTCTTTGCTGCAAGGAGCACTGAATTAACATCGTTTACTCAAGAAATAGTGTGTCAGGATCAAAACATCATGCACTGATGATTTTGTATCTAAAACCTAGACAGTCAATCAACTTAACACATTATGGTTTTGCGACAAGAGTTACAAAGCATTAGGACACTGGATTATTTGCCTACCACTGTAACATTTTCTGGTACTGCATACAATGGAGAAAAACAGAAGGCATACCATTACTGAATTCTTGGTAACCTTCTTGAAGCATCCGTTTTGTAGCCTCGAGCTTGGCATTCGCCTGAACGGAATTTTGATCACAATGACTTGGCAGTTGCTACACCAAAAACGATATATTTATACAACTGGAGCATGCACAAAAAAACAAGCATGTAGCTGTTCAAAGAGATATGCTTACATTAGGCATAGTCGGTTTTGTTCTTCTTTGAGACACTGAGGAAGCTTGTTGCTGCTTAGGCAGCATTTCTGAACCTTTTGGCTCAAGATGCATCATCTGAGGTCTCCCAGGACCATATGCTGCATTTGATGGCTTTGGTTGTGCCTTGACTATGGATTGCTGCTTCATTTGCCAACTTGATGGCTCATATGGTTGTGACTGCATTATCGCAGACTGGTCAAGCTTCCAGTTTTGTTCTGGATCATACCATTGGCCCATAAGAGGCTGCTTCTCGAAAGGTTCACATCTTGCAGGATAGTGTTGTTGCACGCCCTCCTTGGTGTTGGTTCTAATGTCTGAACAATAAATTTCGAGGGATGTATCTATGTTAATGCAATGAATAACAAATAATAATCACAACATGGATCAAAGAAGTGCAATTACTCACTTCCATCATCATCCATTTCATCGAAGAACTTCAAAACCAAAGCAGGTTTCCGGGAGAAAGAAAAGATGAAATTTTGTCAGATCATATATAAAACCATGGGAAGTTCCCGTGATGCTAAACAAGGTAAGAAATTGATGGTCTTTTATGAGGTAAAAAAAAATCATTTAAATGGCAGGTACCTCAGATAGCTGGATGGAAGTACAAGGTGGGACGAACAGAGCTCCCTCATCCATGGGAGGGGAAGGCAACCCTCCTTCCTGCTCCAAGCATGAACCATCCATCGACTGCGGAGTATGATCTGTGAATTTTTTTTCCAGAAATATCATATTAGAGCACCTCACCTACAATTAACATTAGAATTGAGGTCTAGAAGACATCCATCAAATTTGCATTCCTCACCTACAATAGCGCCTCCATTGTTCACCCAATCATTAACTACAGCCTTCCAACCACTACAGTTTGCACCAGCCATAATATCAAAGAAACATTCGGTGACAGAAATCAGGGCAAATTACACCAATAGGAAACTTTCGCCTAAAATGGTAGGAAGTAAATCAGAAGAAACTGACAGATTCATGCTAGGAACAACAGAAACTTACTCAATGAGCGATCGGACGAGTTGCTGAATCTGCTTTGAACAGTGCTTCCGCAGAGGCTTCACTGCTGTTCCAATCTCAGTAACCTATAACCAATCGAGACTTTATGAACAATGAACATCGAAGCAGATGCAGCAGCAGAAGCAGCTCATGGCGGCTCACCCTGATGGTGTCCACCGTGAAATCCAACTTGTGCAGCCTACGGAGCAAGTCGAGCAGCTCGGCCTCCGTCTGAAAGAGATGAGGAGATCGAGCATAAGCAAATGAATTAGTAGGTGGTAGCACAGCAACAGAGCAAAGACGGCGGCGGTGGGAAGGCGAGGACCTTTTCTTGGGCGTTGGAGAGCGCGGCCTTGACGCGGAAGGCCTCGGAGGCGACGGGGTCGTGGTGGCAGTCACCACGGGCATCGGCCGCGGGGGTGCCGTCGTCCGTGATGGCCCCGGCGCGGTCGAGGCTGCAGAGGCTGGGGACGCGGCCAGCGTCCTCGGGGAGGAGCTTCTGGCCCGGCCCCGGCGCTATCTCCGCGGCGGGCGGCGGCGCCTGTGCCGGCGGGAGGACGATGAGAGCGGTGTAGAGGCGCTCGGCGATGGCATCGCGGCGCGCGCGTAGGGCGTCCGGGTGGTCGGTGGCGGCGACCCGGATGGCGGCGTCGATGGCGTCGAAGATGGTGGCGCGCGCCCCGCTGAAGAACCCGCGCCAGTAGTCCAGAGACGGCGGCGCCGCCGCCATCGGCGCCCAAGATCGTCGGCCGGCCAAGAAGATTTTCCGACCAGGAATCGTCCCCGTTCTTTTTCTTAACCCGTCAATCGATTCAATAATTAATTTATCACACACGGCTTTATTGATCTTGCAGCTCCAATCCACGCCAATGGAGAAGGAAGCAACAAAGATGAACAAGAGAAGGGGGGAAAAAGGAAAAGGCGTTTCTTTTCTCGGGCCGCGGCGCGCGAGTGCGGCGCTGCTGGTGTCTAACCAACCAACCTATCTCTGCCGCGCGTGTCCGCGTCTGCGCATGGCCGTCGCCTCGTCTCGGTGGAGAGGAGAGAGAGAGGAACAGACGACGAGGCGGTGGCCGGTGGTGGATGGCGACGTGGAGAGAAAGAAGAGGGCGGGGTGCGGGAATTGGAATTGGAATCGGAATGGATGCCGCATGCCGCAATCCAATCCAGATTCCCGGTGGATGTCGCGCACCACCGCGCCACATCTTCGTCTGGTTTTTTTATTTTTTTAATTTATCTTTAAACTCAGAAGTCAGAACTACACCTCTATTTCAAAAATTCAAAAAAGTATCCCAAACGCCCCCAAATCGGTTTTTTGATACACAGGACATGACCAGCCTAAACGCAAAAAAATGTATGGTCATTTTTTGATAGGCGCTTTGGGCGGGGTGGGATTAGAAAAAATTGTACTCAAATAGGACAATTTTTTTTAAATTCCCACTCACTCGGAGGATAGTTTTTGCCTTAAAAATGTTTGCATTTGCATGCAATCAATAATTTCATGGTATATACCCAGCTAGGGCATACCGTATCGGTTTTTAAAAGCTGACCTTCGGGAGATTGTTTGGCAGACTATTTCTGCGATTTTTTGAAACAGATGATTAGTTCTATAAATTGAAACAAAATAGAAACAAAAAATTTCCATCGTGGGCCGCCGTCGATGAGCCGGCCCGACCGACGACGTGAGAGGCCTTGTCGGACCAGCGCGCGTGAGGAGGACCAGCCAGCCCGCATCTGCCAATCTTTGCACGTAATCTGCCTCTGCACGCACTATTATATTTTAACCATTAATTTCAAATTAATATTAAAATAAATAATTATATCTATAAAATATTCGTGTAATATTTCGAATCAAAGTATATATATAGCTTTTGTGCTATATAGTTTTATTGTAAAAAAATCGTTAGTCAAATCTTAAATTTTTAAAGAAAAAACCGGTGAATTCACGAACGGATATACTCTGGTAATTGATGCCGCTGAGTACAAAAATATAAAACGTGAATACATTTTAAAACCAATCTTTAACTAATAAATTAAGCTAAAGACATGCATTTTTATATGTATGTGATATAGTTAAACTCGTATACAAAAATATTCTGCATGAAATTAATTTTATAGATGTGTATGATATGTGTCGTTGCGTAAGAACAACAGTATCCTATGGGTTACTCATGGATGAGATTTGTGTAGGTGTATGGAAAAGTTTATGGTCGCGATTCAATGGTTATCTCACAACAGTATGAGACAGGGGTTTTAGACAGGTTCGGCCCTCCAGAAGGATAATAACCCTAGTCCTGTGAGCATGTATGTGCATATATGTGAAAGGCGCATGCAAAACAGTCTTGTCTGTTTTGCCTCTCGGACTTCTGAAAATATCGTCCCTGTGAGACGTACCCCCGATTCCTTTATATACTATAGGGATTGAGGGTTACCGCTTAAGCTTAATTAGCCCTATTAATCTCCTTTAAAACGGTTTAAATCACCTAGGATTATGGACTGATAATTACAGCATTATTCGCTACATTAATTTGACTGTTACGCCCTGGAGTTATTGTCATTGATGAGGTGGATCGCCTGCTGGATAGACCTCCCGAGTCCCAGCAGTTGGGGTGTCTTCTCGAGTCCTGGCTGTCGGGAATGCTCTCCTTGACCGACAGCTTTCAGGATGCGTGTTGGTCCGACCCCTTCTAGATCATATTTAATGTTCTGTCTTTCTGATCTCGTCTTCTGTCTGATTATCATGAATATACTTGGAGAGTACCTCGGAGTTATATCCCCAACAATACGTATATGTTGAATATCGAGTAGAGAAACTTTCGCAACTTATATTTTTTTTATGGAGAGAACCTATACTATACGCTAGCATGTTAGGTTCCATATTTATTGATTTTCTAGAATTAGAGTATTTGGATAATTGCTGATATTTTACTGATTGAGAGAGTATTTTGGACTCGTATACCTAGTATATATGTGTCGACGGGTGGTCGGACAATCCTCCTCGGGGGTGGTCCGAGGGAGTGATTTGTGATGGTAGGGAAGCACTGCACTCAAGACCCGATGGTTGCACAGCTCGTATGAATAGAACTGGCCGGAGTTGACTCGAGGGTTTAGAGTGGTTCGGCCCCCCGATAGGGTAATAGGCCTACGTCCACTGGTTTTGATGGGGTGTTTACTAGTCGGGAATAGAGCTTACAGTGTCGGATTACACGAGCTAGGGCTCAGAGAGTAGTGAAAGGTGTGTGTGTTACAACTTGAAGAAGCCGTCCTTGCTTGAAGGAGCATCTTTTCTTCTAAGAGTCGTCTCTCCAAAAAACCGTTCGTTCTAGGGCGAACGTCCTGCTATTTATACCTCTGTTGGGTGCAAGCTATCGTACAACAGCTAAACGTCTACGGGGCAGCACGCCGATAGGACATGGCACGCCCAGATGGGACGCGGCGTGCTGCCAACTCCCTACCTGCCCTCTGCGCTGACGCCGCCCGACGGGTGATCTTCTGACGAGCCCGGATTGCCTCCTGTCCGCTTTCAGTCCAGTCGCATTTAATGCGTTCCTACCTCCTTCGGCTGAGTCTGACCAGAGCCCTCTCGATTGCGACCAAGTTGGCCGCCGGCGTCCTGAACACCCTCTGCCCCTCGAACTCGACCGTAAAGTCGGTCTCCAAGTTCCTCGGGGTGACATTGGCGGCAGGCGCCCGCTCGGGGGGTGCCGCGTCATTGGCGCTGCGCACCTGACGAGCGTGTCGGTGGTGCGCGTCCGAGTCCGGGGACTCGTCGCCGTCAGAGGCCATATCGGCCATCATGACAAAGTTGGCCGGCCAAAAGTTGTTTTCCTTGAAGACTGGCCGGGGCGACCTCCTAGGGGTCGGCAAGCGAACCGCCAGGGGTGCCGGGTATGGCGCCGGGCGCCGCCCGTTCTGCCCTCGGGCGCGGCAAGAGCGCCGCTTCTTGGCAGGCGCCGGGAGGGCAGTCGGGGGCGCCTGGTTGAGGGCCAACCGCTCCACTCCTTGGCCACTTGTGCGGCGGGGGAGTTGCTCCTGGCGAGGCGCCGGAGCGGATGCCAGGGGCATCGGGAGTACTACCGGGCGTGGTGCCGGGCGTCTCCT
>KE372913.1:1126239-1150202 GCA_000418225.1 Zizania latifolia
AGTAACCGGTCGTACCGCCATACCTTTTGCAAAGAGCAGCGAGCCTCCTTCGCGTCCCAAATGATTCTACCCACCACTACTGACAAACAAACCACCTAATCATAGATCGTATAGTACTTCCATGTTCTATATAATATACGGAGCTTTAGTCACATAAATTAAGAGATATATAACAGGATTATAATATTTTTCTCTATGGATGAGTTTGAGAGTCGAGTATAGTAACGAGCAATAAAGTTAAAGTAATAAAAATATTTTAGAGGTCAAAGAGACTTTTTATAAGTATTAAACTATTATATTTGGAATAAATTTTAAACTATAAAAGTTGATATATTTTGAAACGAATAGAGTAAATGGTATATATTTGATGGTCTGCCATTTAAAAACAAGTCACTTTGCTTATTTGATATTATAATATATGGTTATATGCTCTGCTCAATGGTTATAGGCTCATATGATTATACTTATCTTGCTTATTTCATATCCTGATTTATAGTTATACACGTAATTATAGACTCATATGATTCATTTTATTCATGCAAGTGATATCATAATTAAAGTGTGTCATCTTTTGAGTGACAAATTAAATCATCAAATTCTCTATATATTCTTGGTGTATTGTACATCTTAGTCATTTGGTAGTGTAATATTTATTATAAGCATGTCTTGTTTAGTCTTGTTTAGTATATCAAAACTTAACTGTTTCAAATTGTTTAGTATAACAAATGAACATAAAAACATATGCTGCTACTGCTTTCAAACAATTTTATAAACAATAAGGTCAACGTAAGCTATCGCTTTTAAAATTTATTGCGTCACTATTTCATGCCAACATTAACAACAAAACAATCAGGTATTTATTAACCGATAACTACATAGTTAGTTAGTACAATATATATTACACGCAACCACGTAAATTTTGTAGATGCTATTCAAGTATCGGACATTTTTGGGGGACAAACCAAATGTTTTTATTGGTAGACATATTTAAACGCTTTTTTGAACAACATACTGTTCTCTTTTATTATTGTTTTTAAACTATCATACAGTTTTGTAGCCAGCCATGTTCTACCCAAGCGGTCCTCGTATATACAAACATAAATTATTAATGATTGTAATTAATATTTTATTTCCATTATATTGCATTTTCTCTCAATTTTAATCGACCGCTTCTGGGTATCAGTAGTATGCAAGCATACGCCTAAATAGATTCTTATGCGTGACCTCCTAAATAAGCTAAAGAAAGGCAAGCGCAAAGTGAGAATATGGCTGTGTTCGTGAAGTTTCTAGCATCTGCAATTGTTTTTAGAATATTTACCTTCTTAGATAATTTATTTTATTAAACATAAAATTCAATAAAATCTAGAGAATGTTTGAAAGGTTTTAGATTCAGAGAAGCAACAGGTAATTATCTACTTTATTTGTTTTATAATATAGCTATCTAGTACCGAATATAATATTTTATAGGACCCTATGAAATATTCTATCCGGTACTAGATTGCTATGTGACGGAATGAGTATTTAATAAGAATCTAACAAGCTCATGTATTTTTAATTTATTAATACATTCTATAGTTATTATTTTATAATCTAAAACCAAAATATATACCAATTAAACTCACATATATCTCACAATCAAGCTACGTATATTTCTCGTAATCAACTTTTTGCGGCTCGTGCAATGGTCCAGCTGCCTTCGCGGGCAGGAAACAACGAAGAAGATGCACGCTGTGTGGGGCGTGGCCCTAGCAAAAAGAGATGCCCAGCGTCAGAGAAGCCATTCAAAGCTGCCACCCGTTCAATCAGGCACTCACTACCCTTAGCTAGCCTAGGCTAGGCCCTAGCTAGCCCCATTCAAGAGAGAGAAGAAGAAGAGGATCAGAGCGAGGCAACCAAAGCAAAAGCTCCCCGCAGAAAAGCAGCACCGTCCTTTCCTCCCTTGACGCACACCCCCTCGCAAGATCCCCACTCGTGATACGCGCAGGAGATCAGTCTCCGGTTCGTCCCCATTATCGCCGGCGCGGACCGGGGAATCACCGGCCGGTGAGCGCCAGGCTGCGGAGATCCGTGCCCGGTTTCAGCGTGGAGGAGGAGGAGGAGGAGGAGGAGGTGGTGCACTGCTGCTCTCGAATCCGAGGAAAGCGGCGCTGCGGGGTTAGTTCGTGTTCATGGCGTCCAGCCAGTTTTATCCCGTGGATTTTATCTGCTCTTTTTCATTTCTGTTGAATTTGCTACTGCTGTTGTGGTGATGAGTGATAGCTGTGTGTTCGGAGAGTGGAAAGCTTGGATCTTTCCGGAGATTACAACTGCTCTCTTCTTGCATTCTGCTCGAGCGTGTTCGTGGGACACCAATCCGTCCTGGGGTTCGTTGTTTTGGTGGGAAGAAGTTGCATTTGCATGGAGCAGTTGGGCTTTTAGTGCAGGAACCGAGAAAATGAGATGGGATTCCGCGTGGCGTCCATACATTCGATATTTTTTCCTATGCTGTCCCACGTGTCATTCACTTAAATCGTCAATCATCAATTTTCCGTCCAAATTAATAGAACGATATGATACAACTGTCGTCCAATTGTTTATGTTGTGATGGGGCCTTGTAGAGTTTGCAATGCTTGCGACGAGTATGAGTGAGTTCAACTCTGAAATTTGTTTAGTATTATCTGGTCTACGAGATACGGCCTTATCTTCTGGCTGAAGTTAGTACAGTCGTAGATGCTGCAAATGTTTTTTTAAGCAACCTTTCAAGCCTTGTTGCGCTAATTGACAGAGAATTTCTTTGTGTTTCTTTTAAAGCCAGTAGGTTCGTCGTCAGGAAAAAAAAAAAGGGAGCTGGTGCTGGTATAAATATTAGATGCTGCAAATGCTTTTAAGCAACTTTCTGAAGTTGTTTAGCTAATTATCAGAGAAGGGCTTTATTAAAAAAACTCCAAGTTGGTTTTTTTGTTACCATTAAATAATATGATGGTGGGCTGATATAAATATAAGTTTTAACTTGCTGTGCACTTGTGATTTAACTAGCTTGTATTTGTAATATAATACAACTTGTTTCCAGACATCCACAGTACGTATGATTCCCTCCAGAGTCCAGAGTTCCAGTTTTTATCTACCCAGCTGGTAACTGCAGAGTTTGTTCTTGGGTATATTGTCTGACTACCAAAAGCGAGGTGGTAACTGAACTGTGCAGTTTAGCCATGCCACCGTGTTGTTTTACTTGCCCCGTGAGAAAATTCTTATCTTTTTGCCCAATTAACCAGAATTAGATGCTGTACTGCTTGCTACCTTGAGTCACCTCCGTAGCTCTCTATTTTCCTAATCAACAGTGGTGACCACTCCAACTGTAAAGCGGAAGCCGGGATGCCTTTCCATTGTTCACTGATAAAGTTGCATTCCTGGTGTCCTCTTCACTGTCCTTTTTTGTGGAATTCAAGAGAAATTGCTGTTAAAAGTTGTTGGTTCCGCTTTGCTATTAGTTCCATTCATCATGCAAATTTTCTGTAGAGGGTTTAGTCTACAATATGGGAGGTCGATGGATTGTTGGCGTTGCTGCATTATTTTCCTAACCACCTGCAATTATCTGTGATCTAAACACTTGGTGTGTAATCAACCTTTTTAATTGTTTGTGGGGTCTAGTCTTTTTGGCATTTCTCTATCATTTTGTCTAAATTTTTGGAGCTTATTGGCTACAAAAATATGTTTGCACATTTCAGTTTTTCTCTCGAGATTTTTACTTCTTGTTTCTTGGTTCTGTCACTTTGAAGATATTAATTATCATGTGATGTCTGTTTCACGCATCGCATCTGTAGACTATATGTGCTAAAATCATTCGGCTCATATTTTTCACTCTTCAAGATTGTTCATTGTTTCCACCTTTGCATTCTTGGATTCCCTCTTGCAAGTTTCACATATTGTCATATTTTCTGTTTTTGGTGTGCTTTACAGTGGGAAAAATTGCCAAACGGCAATCAGTTGTGCCCACAACATATTTAATACAGTAAATGCTGTGAATTGTGCATTAACTTCTTTTTGTGGAACTACTATTGTAGGTTTTTCGTTCTATAAATGACACGGGCAGCCACTCTTGATTATGGGGGCAAGACTCAGACTGAGGCCTTACGGCCTGGGCCATTACGTCCAGCGAACAACATCAGGACCAAATTTCCTACCTACAAGAATGGTTTGAATGGTATAGTGATCAAGCTGGCTGATGGCCCTGAAACGCCACCTCTCAAGGCGTCTGTCGCTAAGGAAACTGTGGATCTGGCTGATCGTCGTCAGCGTCTCTCAGTCCGTGAGCTTGCAATGAAGTTTGAGAAGGGTCTCAATACTGCAACTTTATTGTCTAATGAGGTTCAGACTTTATGTTACTTTTGTCATATCTACCCACGGTGAATAATGTTTAACAGTAACTGAAAGCCTGACTGAAGATAATTTTTTTGTTTGACTTCCTCAAAACCTCAGGTCAAATGGAGACAAGTGGCTTTGTTGGAGCGTGATATCCTTCTGAAGAATCTAAAGAGTGTATTAGAGTCACTAAGAGGCCGAGTGACAGGCAAAACTAAGGCTGAACTTGAGGACTCTATATCTATGGTTGGTTTCTTTGTATCCTTTACTTGAAGCATATTTTTCTTTAAGTTTATATCTTTCAACTTGACAAAATTTATATTTAACAACATTTGTTTATAAAATATTATATTCCGTGCAACCAAGTTTAATTTTGAAGTTGTTCTTTCAATTCTCTTTCTGTTAATTCTTGATAAAGTTCCAGTTGCCTGCTGAAGTGCATTCTCATTCTTGGCAGTTGATAAGAGTAATAATGTTTTGTAGGTGGATATTCTTGCTGTTCAGCTCTCCAAAAGAGAAGCCGAGCTGCTTCAGCAAAAGGCAGAAGTCACAAAATTAGCAAAATCATTGAAGCTGGTATGTTCCAATCTGTTTTCTTGCAGTTCTGTACCATTAAATTTTACAAATGGGTGAAGATTAGTTCGGGATCAGAATATATTTACATGAACATGTGGATTTGAAATTTTGTGACTCATTTTAAACGTTGTGCTTTGCCACTTGTTCCTGTATAAAAACCATGCCCATGCTCCTATGTGTTGTACTGTCCTCCACTCCTCTTGTGCATTGTCATTCATCTACACTTTTGAGGTTTTTACTGTTTTTCCATGGTGCTTATAGGCTTCTGAAGATGCCAAAAGAATTGTTGAAGAAGAAAGAGCAAGTGCTCATACAGAGATTGAAAGTTCTAGGTCTGCTGTGCAAAGAGTTCAACAAGCACTTCAGGAGCATGAAAAGATGTCCCAAAGTACTGGGAAGCAAGTATGTAGATATAATTTAGCAGTGCGTTGCCTTCATTAGTTCATTGCATTTCAATTACTACAAGCTAATGGATGAGCTGAGTTTTTACTTCCAACTTCTGGCAATGACATCTAACATAGTTGTTAGTAATACTCTTCATATCGTTTTACCCAATGCATATTTTTGTTTCAAGTTATCATTCTTAAGTAAACTGTTTATTACATCATTTCAATTAATTCATAGGACCTATTTGTCTGTATGTACCTGTACATGCGGTATTTTAGATTAATTAGTAAGTACATGAAAGTTATTTCAAGCACCAGTATGCAGTTTGGGTAACATTTGGAGATATTCTTCGGCATAAGCTTTTAGTTTGTTGCTCCTCTTCTTACTTATCTTAGCTTTCTAAATTGCAATTCTATTTAGTCTAATTATTAATATTCAGTCATCTGCTATTCCCTGCTACTTCCAGCTTCATTTGCTCTTTGTTGTATGTCCATAGTCATATCATATTCATCTACTCTGTTATCAATCTACAACGTGTATCTATTTGCTGTTTGGAAGGATATGGAAGAACTAAAGAAGGAAGTTAGAGAGGCACGAAGAATCAAAATGCTTCATTACCCTAGCAAGGTAGAATTGGGTGTGCTTATTACTTATTTCGGTGCGTTGAATGGAATGTGGCAACTCTATTTATTATATACTTCATGACACATTTATTGCCTTCTCTAGGCAATGGATCTGGAAAATGAGATCAAAATTTTGCGTAAGACGTTCGCTGAGAGGTCCACAGATTGTATTAATCTTTTGAAGGAGGTACGCATCACCAATGTTAGCTTCCGTTATTTCCAATTTCATACGGTCATACCTATTTCACATGACCAAGATATGTTAATATTCAAGGTTGAAACATACAACATAGTGTGCTCTACATGTGAAACATGTAGAGCATAGAATGCAAAAGCAAAGATGCGTTCAACATGATATTCATGCAAATGTTATTATTTCTATAAGTTTTGAAATTCTATGAGTCCAATAAGCAAGCAAGTTGAACACTTTATTGTAACACATGAAGATTTTTATCAAGCATTGAGGCAGTGCACAATTTTGTCTCTGTCAAAGACCTTGTCATGATTGACTAATGCGAATATTAAGTATATAGATGCTTCTGTTAATGGGTAAAAAAGTTATGGTACTACTTGGATCAGCCATAACAAAAAGGGAAATAAGTTTGTATAAACCAGTGTTGTCGAACCATCATAACAGACCATTCATTTGACCTGGTCCGATCCAGCCCAGAGTGTTGGATTGGTCGAAGCATTTGGCTATAATAGGGATGGTATGAACTGGCTTGAAACTTGAATCACTGGGTTTTGGCCTGAACAATGTGGTTGAATCAGTCCGACCGAACTCCCCCTCCTGTGTTGGTTAAATTGGCCCACAATTTGTGTTCGACATTGCATGAACTGAGACCTCTTGCCTCAGTCAATTAGCAAGAGAACTGACAACATGAAGATAGAACCTATTGTGCACTTCAGCAATAAGAACATAAATAAGGCAACAGACAATCAATCTGGAGAGAGGCCCGGTGCCTGGTTGGTTTTGGCATGGTTACTGCCCTTCCTTTCCAACATCTGAAATATTTCAAGTCCGTAAGGATTTTTTTGTACAGTAGAATAGAGAAATGCATGCATATTACTGATTTTGAGTATGTTTTTTTGGCAGTTGGAACTGCACAAAAGACTAAAGGGAAATGATGTCCCTTTATTTGATTTGGAGGGTCTCCAATGCTTAGGTTCAATACTACGCATAGTTGCTCAGAGTGGTACTACCATGGATTTGCCGAATATTTCAATACAATGGTTCCGTCTACACCCAAAAGAAAGTAACAAAGAGATCATTTCAGGTGGAATTCTCTCTCTCTCTCTCATTCTGTACAAAGTAAGGCCACATGTCTCTTTTTTTTAGTGAAAAGAGCACATATGCCTCTCATTCACATTATCGTTTTCCTAAACAATAAACAGGGTTGCATGGCAAATTATAAAAAAAAATTACATTTTTTTCCTTTCGGTAATAATAAGAAATTGCAAATGAAAAGGGAATTAACTCGCTGGTGAGATATAATTGCCATTATTTGGTAACTTTCAACTTGTGATTACAGTTTTTGTCAACTGTTGTAATCTTGGACTATAGTTCAGGACATCGGTGCTTCTGACCTTTTTGTCTTAAAACTTCTCTAGGTGCCACAAGATTAGTATATGCTCCCGAACCACATGATGTTGGACGGTATTTGCAAGCTGAAATCAATTTTAGTGGTGAAATTTCTGTAGCAAAGACAGCTGGGCCAATAGACCCTGGTTTGTTTGACTATACACATCTTTTGGATAAAACTGTCTGCATCTCTTGGTCATTGCATGACTAACATGTGTTTGCCATTGTTAGCAGATGCTGGACTGGTGGATTATGTAGAGACACTTGTAAGGAAATGTGAAACTGAGTTCAATGTATGATTGTACTATCCTTTGCCACTTTATCCCATTTCTTTTGCACAATTTATGTTATGTAAGGGTTGCAATTCAGATTATTTATTCCATTTTATTTTCCCAAACAAGTAGTATGTATTGGCATGATTTAAAAGCTTTCTGCCCTTTGCATGCATTGGTATTCAGCATGCCATCTACCACGTTAGTTTGCAGGGAGATTGCGGAATACCAAGCCATATTTCAAATCACTGAAGGCGCACGCATTAGGTCCTTTAGGGCTTTGTATCTTGAGTTCTCAACAGTTTGTGTCCCATGGCAGGTCGTTGTGCTTCAGTTGAATGGAATTGATCAGCCAAAAGAATCTGTCCATGTTCTCAATGTTGGAAAACTTCGAATGAGGCTGTCTAAAGGAAAGACAGTGGTTGCCAAGGAATTCTATTCCTCATCAATGCAGGTAGGGTACAGGAGCATCATCTGTCTTCCATGGTTATTGGTTAGACCTGCAAATAAACAAATAATGTTTGCTATCGAAGCAGCTATTCTGACATCAATACAACATTTTCACTTTCATGGTTGCAACAAGCCTTCCAGAAATTTCAGAGATAACACTTGTATTTCAGATGGCATAAGTATATAAATTGTGATGTCTCACCAAAATTTTGTCACATCTCACTGAAGTTTTGTCATAAGTATATTACCAGCTAATACCTGCTCTAACTGTTGTATTTCAGTTATGTGGTGTCAGAGGTGGTGGTGAAGCAGCCTCCCAGGCGATGTTCTGGCGTCCTAGGAATGACCTCAGCATGGTCATAGCCTTTGAAACGGCGAGAGAACGGAATACAGCAATCATGCTCACTCGACGATTCGCCATTGATTGCAATGTATGCCCCCTCTCCTTGGAACTTTCTATCCACCTGACCTTTCCATTCCATGCCATGCCATGCCCTCAGTCTAATACCACAAATACATGTTCTCTTCTTCACCATGACCGGTTGCAGATCATCCTTGCCGGGCCAGGCGACAAAACCCCATGGTGAAGAACGGCGAGCACCGGTGCCCATCATCCTCTGATCCAAACTGCATGCGACCCGTGCCTCCATGTACATTTCTGTGCACAGTGTGTTCCTTCCCCGTGCTAGTTCTGAAGGGCGACCGCCGCGAGCACCATTTTAGCCGCGCCGCCGCGCCGCCGTTCTTTCCATCTCGCCGTGATGTTGTTGTTCTTCGCTGCGGCTGTGATCTGACGACCTGTTGCTAGGAAAAAAATACGATCTTGTTCCGTGCTAACCTTTTTTCAGTCTTGACTAACCAAAGATTGGGTGGTGAAAACGAGTGCAGTTCCATTCTCCTTGCCATCTGTGGTTGAATGGGTCCAGAATTTTCAGCTCCGTTCTACTTGTGATTTGTGGTTGAATGGGCCAAAGAATGTGTCGCATCGAACTATTGATCCTTGCGGGGATCTCTTTGTAAGGTGATACTGTGTCCACTACAATTTGTGTTGGAATGGTCCTATATTAGTTGTGATTTGTGAAGAGGCAGCTGACCTAATTGAAAAGTTAGGGAGCCTCTTATGCTATGAACAGTGTGACATGTTCTATTAATCTTCCCACGGTTTAATAGACAGCTTTGCTGTTTATAGAATCAAACCTTTAATTTTATATACAAACAAGCTGACAATCTATTGCGTTAGTTATCTGTATGTTCAGACATGAAAGATTTACATAGACAGCAGCCGTCTAAATCATTCTTCTCGCTCTTAGGATTAGTTAAGGTTAGAGACGTTTCACTTAACTTATGACATGAAATGAAGGGATTACACGCAGTGTGTATGCAACGTTGAAAATATGTAGAGAAAAAAAATGCAAAACGATATACTAGAATCGAAGAGAAAATTAGTTATTTGCTACTTATCAAGAGAATAACGAGAAAAAACTCATTATCGAAGCCACCGTTAGTCTCTGCTTTTACGTGGTAAAGGAGAGCGAAAGGAGAGCGAAGAGTACTGTCATATTCGGAACAATGTCCTGGTAAAAGGCATGCGTCACGAGGAAATCGCGAAAAACAGAAGGAAGAAAAAAAAAGACGAAACTTAGTTGAACAGTCTCGCAGAGCCGCTGCAGGCTACATGTAGCCTTGACTTGACCAGTGCGTTGCGTCCCTGCGAAATTATAATTCACCGTGACAATCTGCCAATATTAACCGTCCGTCCGTCCAGCGGTGGAGACAGCACTGTGGACTGAGGCAGTTGGACTTAAGATCCATCTTAGTCCTATTTATTCCTATTTATTCCTATTTATTTCAGCTCAGGATTTTAGTAATCCAACTTATAGAAAAAACTAAGTTACTGGTTTATTAAATTGTTATAATTTGTACTCTAAATTATAATAAGTTAGTCTATTTATTTTAGTTTATAAAAATAAGCTGAATTACTATAATTCCTAGCCGAAATAAACATGGCCTTAACTCCTAATATGTCACAATATAATCGTGTTATACACATCTATCATAATTCGTAAAATGGATCAGAGATAATATTATATAGGATGACCCATTATTGATAACTTATACTACATATTTATAATTAGTGATAATTATAAATTGAAAACCGATTAGCTTTGCATAGTACTTGTTTATGAGGGGTGGTTATTATTAACCATCATATATGACAATATATGTAATATATGTGGTGGTAGATAACCATTAAAGATGGTATTTCACATAAGTGATCAATAAACAATAATGATAAGCTCACGTGTCATAAAAATGTTAGATTCTATCGCAGAGTATTTACTTTCATTGAATTTTCATGAAATTATTATGAAAAATTTTAAACGTTCAAATAAAGATAATTCCTAGTGGTGATATATTTTTTTCTCCGGCGAGCTTTGCGTCCGTCCATTTATGTGAAGAAAGCTAGCTTGTCCTGTACCGGCAGGATTCACCCACATGCAGGATGAGGAGTGACGCGGTAAAATACTTGCTGTGGTTTTGTCGTCTCCCAGCTCGGTCTCGCGCGTGCATCTCTCGTTCTCGGCGGCTGCCCAGCGTAGAACGGCATCTACCGGCGGAGCGCGCGCGGCTGACGGCGACGGCCCGCGAGAGGGTAGGGTGCTCCGGCGCGCGCCGGGACGGGAGCCAAGCCCTCTGTAGCTAGCTTGGACTAAGACCAAGAATCATAACCCCGAGCAGTCAGCAGCAGATGATGAAGACGGCCGGCCGCCGGCCATGGTGACGCCGTCATGCATGCACCCGCCGCCGGTGGATCGATGGCGTCGATCGCCGTCGTCATCGGCTCGATCGGCCGTGGAGGAGAAAGGAACGCACGTAGCACTTACGTACAGACTTCGCTAGCTAGAGAAGAAAACTCGTACGTACTTGCCTTACACAGCGACGGATGTGGCGAAGTGATAACCAGCATGGGCAGAGTCTTTTTACCTCTCGAGAAAGTATGTCTAAATATCTATAAAAATACTTTATAAAAATTGAAGTTTAAATTCGACCGATGTATTGAGAAAAACAAAAAACAAAATCCAAAATCCAACATAAACAGCACATGCCCTGTTCTCCACCAAACTTTTCTTTTTTTCATTACTCCGTCGGTTAAGTTTTGACTCAATTTTTGTGTTCGGTACATATCAATATACTCCACATTTTTACAATTTTTAAAATCTTTATAACTATTTCGATTGGATCTAAGAAATTAAACCAAAATAAGGACATTTAGCAGGCCAGGAATTAATTGTCGCCTACTTGGCAACTCCTCGAGGTCGTCGTCGCGAATGGCACCGGAATGTCTCGTAGTTCCAAGCCGATCGCCGGCGTCAAACAAACCGATCAAAATCAACAACGATGGATGGATGCCTCTCTTCATGTCTGAACAAAGCACTAGGAGGACTAGTGCACTGTTCTTCCTACATGCATGCAGGAAGCTGATGCCTCTCTTCTCTGCAAGCATCAGATATTTCGTCGCAACCGATCCTAACAAGACTGATTCGATTGGCTCGATTCTTCGATCCATTTGATTTCGCACAGTTTCAGACAAATTCGGACTGGGGCTTAGCGATCAGGGTAGAAAAGTAGTCCATCAGTACTGTATTATTAGTCATTTGATTTTTTATAAACTATTTCTATAGGAAAAATACCAGTGACAATAATACCAAATTAAATTTATAATAAAATATATTATAATAGTATATTTATTTGGTATTGTATATATTAATATATTTTTCATTTAAGTTTTGGTCAAAATTAAAGAAATTTAACTTTAAAAAAAACCAAATTACTCACGACCGGCCTGGTCATGCAGAAAATGCAGGAACAGTCAATAAATGAAAATACAGTTCATGATACATGTATGCGTACATGATGCATGAGATCTGACTCATATGTAGCACATAATCCAAAGAGGAGTATTACTACTACATATATATGGAGTATAAATTCCATATATAATCCATATGGCTAAATTAATTAAGCTCGATGATTACCACGTACATTACATCGATCGGTCGGTATTACAATAGCTATACACATACACGCGTACAGATATACGTACGTACGTACTCGATGACGTGGCGGCCGGGTCGAATTGATCGGATCAGGGCAGCTTGGCGGAGGCGCTCCTCCGCCGCGAGGCGACGACGGCGGCGGCGCCCTTGACCTCGGCGCGGATCTTGGCGGAGATGGCGTTCCTCCCGGCCACTGGCGCGTTGGTGGGCCAGAGGCCGACGGTGACGGCCATATCCTTGAACCCCTGCAGACCCTGCAGCGCCTCGACGACGGCGGCCATCCGCGGCCGGTCGCGCGGCTGCGGGCTGGTGCACTGCACCGCCAGGTGGGCGACGGCTCGGGCGCCCTTGACGGAGTAGTTCCCCGCCAGCCTCGGGTCCATGATGCAGCGGAGGCGGCGGCTGCTGCCGAGGTAGGGGCGGGTCCAGTCGACGATCTTGACGACCTGCTCGGCGTGCGCGCTCTTGCCGCGGACGTGCTCCATGGCGCGCCGCCCCGTGAGCAGCTCGAGCAGCACGACGCCGTAGCTGTACACGTCGCTCTTGATGTTGAGGTGCCCCGTCATCACGTACTCCGGCGCGGCGTAGCCGTGGGTGCCCATCACGCGCGTCGTCACGTGCGTCTCCGACCCCTCCGGCCCCATTTTCGCCAGCCCGAAGTCGGACAGCTTCGCCGTGTACTCCTGCAAGAAGACACGACGACGACAAAGAAGAAGATGATTTTTGATTCGACCGATCCGTCAGCTGGCGCTGAATCGATGACGAAATTGTCCGTGCAAGAAAACGTATGCTATGTACCGAGTCGAGGAGGATGTTGGAGGCCTTGAAGTCGCGGTAGATAACGGGCGTGGACGCGCCGTGGAGGAAGGCGAGCCCTTTGGCGGCGCCGATGGCGATCTTCAGCCGCGCGCCCCATGGCAGCGTCGCCGATATCCCTACACAGATAAGGCTGGATCGATCAGTTCACAGTTTCTCAAGAACGGCGCCGCAAGTTGGACGATGGGCGGCCATGGTTAGCTAGCTAGCTGCGTACTCTTGAAGAGGTGGTTCTCGAGGCTGCCGCGCGGCATGAACTCGTAGACGAGGAGGCGCTCCTCGTCCTCGCAGCAGTAGCCCAGGAGCTTCACCAGGTGCGGGTGCCGGAACTGCCCGAGGAAGATCACCTCCGCCTGCACCGCCATGGACAAGGTATTGAGTATATATACTAGCAGTAGTAACAGTAGGAGGAAGAAGGCAATAACGACATGGTGTATTATATACTATATACTCCATTACCAGCCACTCCCTGTGGCCCTGGAGGCCGGCGATGTTGAGCTGCTTGATGGCGACGGGCTGGGCGTGGAGGCCGGGCCTCATGCCGGCGTCGACGAAGCCCTTGTGAACGGGGCCGAAGCCGCCCTCGCCGAGCAGGTAGCTGCTGGAGAAGTCGTGCGTGAGGGCGCGGAGCTCGGAGAAGCTGAAGGAGTGCAGCTTCAGCGGGCCGACGGCGCCCACCCCCTCCTCCCCGCCCTCCGCAGCCGCCGTGGCGGAGGCCGGGCTGTCGGTCGCGGACGACAGCTTGCGGAAGGACGCGAGCCTCCGGGAGAACTCGGAGCGGGACGCCCTGTACCGCTCCAGCCCGCCTCCCCCTCCCTCCGCCACCACGGCGTCCTCCGCCGCGCAGCACTTAGTCGCCGACGCCACCACGGGCCTCCACGGCCTCGGCATATCGTGGCTGGTGGGGTGAGCAGTGAGCTGCCCTTCTCGATCTGGTGCTCCGATGGAGATCGGAGTTGGAGCAGAGCAAGCAGAAGGTGGGCGGGGGCAAGATATAGAAATGGCGGGAAAGGCCAACCGCTCCAACACACAGCGGCCCAACTGCTCCGAACCACTCCAACTCACTGCTTCGCCTTTACACAGGGCTTGTCTCTGCTCGTCTTGCAGCCAGTCATATATACCAGGCAGGGGTAGCGTTTATTTTTCTAGCTGACGAATAGTCCATCTCCGTTCAAAGAAAATCGAGCGAAAATCGACCATGCATTTCAATTATTTACATATAAAAATCAATTAAAATTGAGTGCCTCAACTTTCCATATAGTTAGCTTTTCATTCTTTGATCAGAGCTGAGTCAAGGTGGTTTTGTCCTTTTGGATGATGTGATGTTGTGTTTGTAAGGGTGAAAATACATTTTAGATTTTAAACATAGTATATTAATTCAGTTTTATTAAAAATAGTGTTTGGTTTTGAAGTTCAACCATGAATTTTCGACTTTCATAGTGAATTAGAGATGTAAAATAGACTTTACACTATAAACAAACATGGAAAAAAATCTTTTGTATAAAGCCACAAGTGGTGTGTACTAAAGTAAATATATGTACAACTCCATTCACCTGAGTTCAAATTACTATCTATAAATCTTACACCCACGAGTTTACTAAAATAAAAAAATAGTGAGACGCAAGCATTTACCGTCAATTTTCGTCAGTCCCAAAAAAACATGAATATCCTTTTGGCGAGTGTTTTTGCCTCGTTTTGTGGTTCTTGCCCGCGACGCACAAATGCATCTGGAATAAAAACATTACAATACATGCTGGAGCAGTTGCAGTGGAGGATGAACACAGATTCAGATAAACTTACGCATCCTAGCTTCTCGTGTTCTTCACGATCGATTAGGATTATATTAGTCCTACTGGCCACCAACCTGCTCCTCTTAGTTAGTTGCACGTGCGGTCACACAGTGTCAACAAGCTAGCTACAGATCGATGCAGACAAATTAAACGTTTCTTAGCTAGGCACGTATGAATTAATAATTAACGGATGCAAAGCATCATGACGTCGTCACGGAGGCCTGGGATATGAAGTGGCCTCCTTAGCCTATTGTTAACCCCTTGCAGATGGTGCAATTAACGTAGACACCCTGTGCTGTGTGAATGGCTGGTACAGTATCCGTTTTTACTTGACAATAATTCACATGCTGTTTAACAGTAAAAACTATATATTTAATCCTTGCTGTAGCTTTTTTAAAAAAAATTTGTGGAGCTCATTTATAATAGTCACGTGGTCAGCGTGAAACAACATATTTAGAAGAACTTTTGACACCGTAACTGCTCCTAAAATCTAAAACTTTCTCAAACAGTCTAGATTCTAGACTTAGATTGTGAGACTTAGTAGTTACATAATCTAAAAATAAATTAAAATCTAAAAACTAGATACTTATCAATTTCTTTAAATTTTCACTAACTATATACTCCAGATTCTTATCAGCTATTTCTCATAATTTAAGGGAGCTTCAGATTCTAAGAAGCAATGTAATACAAGATTCTAGTTTATTTTTAGATTTTACTACTATTTATTTTTATATTTTAGTCTAGAATTTAGTAGAGATTTAGATTTTAAGAGCAGTTGAGTCGCAGACTTCTCGCAAATAGGTCCTAAAGCTCTCTAAACAAGCCCGAGGCTTGTGAGCCCACGGTCCTCTCCAGTTGCTTGCGAACCAACCGGTCCAAACCATAGCGCGAGAAACGCCACCGGCCAGCCACCGCTCTCCTCTCCCCCGTCTTCCTCAGGCGATCTCCGATTCCGCAGCCCACCCGCCGCCGGTGAGCCCCCCTACGCTCACACAGTCCCACCCCCTCTGGTTATCATCTTGCCGTAAGTAACACCCCGCGGCCGGCGGCTCTAGATCCCGCCGCTATTCGGGCTCTTTTCGCGCGCTGGTAACCCCTCCCTGATCTCTGCTCCGGCCGGGTTCGTCGTCCGTGGAGCGTGAGGGGAAGTCATAGGCAAAGGCGGCGGAGTGGCGGGGCGGCCTGCGAGTTGCCTCCTCGCGCACGCGGGACCGCTTCACTTGGGATTGATGACGAGCGGAGGTGCGGATGGTAGTGTGTGTGGGGTACAGGACTACAGGGTATGTGCTAGGGTTTGAGATCGCCTGAGAGCAGAGGCCATAGAGGAAGGCCTAAAGCTGATCGTGCCTGGCCGTCGTTAGAGGATGATGATTGGGTTTTAGGGCTTTGGTGTATAGCGCGCAACTTGAGAATTATGTGTGACATATAAGTTCAATCAAGGCAGTCGGATATCAAGCACTAGATTCTGTTCTCCAACTCCTAGATGTATTTTTCAGGGCACCAAACGTGGCATTGATCTTGGCTTCAAATGCTGAAACATCCTGTTTTCAAGAAATGGCATTTGCTATTCCTCATTCTGTTTCTGTGCTTACCCTCTTTTCAAGAAAACATCCTGCATATAGGGGTAATGTAGCAATGCACTAATATCTCATAGATGTGCCTATTGATGGTTTGCGCGTTGTGATTAATGTGGAGTTTAGTATACCAGAATGCAATTTATACTCCGTACCTGTTATGCTGTGTTATTATGCTTTCTTGTATTATTTCCACTGGTCTGCATAATAATTGACAATTAGATACCGACTACCAAACTAGTTCTGCGCACATTTTCGTGAGTACCTTCAGGAGCATGTGTCAAAAGGAAAGAAAAAAAAAATCTATGTTAGCATTGTACCAAACAGAACCACTGGAAGGTGTTGGGTTTAGTCCCACATCAAGTATTGATGGTGGGAGAGCACAACTTAAATAGAGAGGCAGCCCTCACCCATCAGGCTAGTCTTTTGAGTTGAGTAGGCCTAAAATTTAAGTTATGGCTCTAGTTGAGCCTGCGGTTGAGCAGGCCCGGTTCGACCTAGGTGAGTCGACCAGTGGTATAGCGGGTCGGGCTCCAACAGAATTCTGGACCTAATTCAACTCTTGGAGTAAATGTGGTGGATTGCCATTGGCAAGAACTAATTATTTGAAATATTCTGTTTTCCAACATTGAAGAGGAATGTTTACTTATGCAGACAATGTATATTCGAGTAAAGCGGAACAAGACTACCTACTTCATACAATGTGATCCAACGGAGACAACTTTAAGCATTAAACAAAAACTGCAGTCACTAATTGATCAACCTCCCAGTAATCAACAACTGATCTTGTTGTCAAAAGACAATGTTTTGGTCCTTTTGGATGACTCAACATTGGCAGACCAGAAGGTATGATTGCACCAGTGATAATTTTTATGAACATTTTTTCTTTGCAACAATATAGTTAATTTTGTCTATATGTGCCTACAGGTTGAGAATGATGCCGTTGTTGCATTAACGCTGAGAAAAGGTTTTCTCTATTCTGGCTGCATAACTGCCTTAGTTTTTTTGGATATGTGCTCAAATTTCTTTTGATAGTATGCACTTATGTAGCCATATGTGCTTCATTGTTTTGTCTGTGAATTGTGGTTTGCTTGGGCTTCATGAACACAACTGGTCATATCAAATCAACATACATAAACAATTATTGCCATGAACTGCTTGTTTTGTAAAAAAACACTTCATTTTTCTATGATTGCTTCCTCTTGATCGTGTGATGTCTACTGGAGATAACTTTGCTTTAATCATATGTCATTAATTGCTGGGCCTGGGCAATCCATTTTTGTCGATTTTCAATTCATACATACATAAGTTGCACAATTGTTGGAAAGTCATAAATCAAAACAAAATCAAATCTGAAGATATACATTTCTGTAGCTAAAGCTTATTTTTCTCCACCAAATGGCGCAGTGATGTTCTCATTTGGCTACCACCAAATAGATGTCATGGCAATTGCCTTAATGGCCTAGTTTACTAATACCTGGGACTGACCAAAGAGGATGTGCAGTCCTTTTTTGTGTTTCTACAGTTGTAACTTTGTCCAATTCTTGTTCATGGATGCCAAGAGAAGACAATGCATTTGTCTTTGCTCTGCTGCTCTCAAATCTCAACGGCTGTTGCAAATTCCCATTTCCTCTAGACACCTGACTGATCTTTGTTCTTTCGTCAGATGACAATGAGTTTGAGGATGTTTTCATCGCAAGGCCTGAAGATTTCATGCCATCCTCATGATGCAGTCTCTTCTACCTTTTATCTGTTTCTATGATGACGCTTGTAAGGATATTAATCACTTCTTTTAACCCCGTGGGTTATATATGTTCAAAGCTTGTCTATTGGATTATGGCTCAGCTGCCTCTTCTGTTATAGATGCCAGGCAACGGCATTGGCGCATTGCATTGATCCTTGGATAGGCAGTCTAACTGGTGTGTACTTTCCTACCTACCGGAGCCATTGTGCCATCAGATATTCTCCCCAAACGCACCTGCTGTACCTGAGTAGCATGGTGAGAAAAGATCAATTATGGAATATGGATTCCTTTGGCCTAAGATAATGACTGCTTTATAATCATATGATTGCTCACAGATTGGTTATCACAATAATCATAAGATAATTATTGGATACCCAGTGGGCTTGTCGCACTTATTAATGTTACTATGGTTAGGCTCCATTTGGATCTCTGAATTGAATGTTCCTTCGATTCAAATCCAAACAGAATTGAATTGCTCTATAATTCTAATGTTTGTGTTTGGTTGCCAAAGGAATTGAAACTTGGAAATACAATGGGGACCAAATCTCATTCATGTTTGGTTGCCTTCTAACTAGAATTGCATCAGATCCATCTTCAACTGCTATCGAAGCGGGGCCATCAGCACGAGGGGTGGTCGAGGAGGAAGAGTGGGAGCAGCGCATGGCGGCGGCGGCCAGACGGGGTCTGGAGGGTTAGAGTTTTAGTGCACAAAAACACGTAACCAGCTTGTTCTTTCCAAATAAATTACCATTAATCATAAATTGAAGTCATAATCAGGGCCATCGAAATTCATGTAACATCTGTATGTTGCGAGGCTGCAGTTGATAAATTTGCAAGAAATGACGTTAGAAACATCAGGGTCACTGCTCACTGCCATCATCGTTCAAAATTTGCATCAGTAGCCAAAGGCAACGTAGCATTCCATTATTTCAGACTGTTCTTGCTGCCAAATCCATCACTTGACTGACTGAACTTGTATCACCAACTGTTTTCGACTTGGCAAAGAAAAAACATCAACCATCGATCGAGCTGTGCAGTTGTCATCCACTCATCCTAGCAAATTTGGACGCAAGGAATTTCTATCAAACTTGCAACAGTTTTCTAAGAATTGAAGGGAATAGAAACAATATGACCCTGCAAGAAACAAATAACGATGGATGGAAGCCACACTGCCAATGGAACAAACATAGTCAGAGGGACAAACAACCAATCAACCACACGATGTCGCTTCAGGGGCAAACCGACTAACAAAGATCAGTCAGAAAAAGGAACTAAAAACAGATAGACAAAAGCAGCAGTCGCTGATCAAAGTATCGATAAGTAACTGTCTCTGGAATGCATAACTCTGTTCGCTACATGACCTACCTATCTATTCTAGACAAAACAGCATCAGCAGGGGTGTAATTTGCAAGATCCCAAGTCCCAACTCTTGATCCAAGAACAACAAACTACAAGTTGTTGCCTCAGGCTGCATAATCCGACGGAAACCATCAGCTCATAAACATATGGTTACAAGGGAAGATGTGCAGAAGTAACAAATCAAGCAAGCAACCTTTAGGAGCGAGATCTTTTATGTGTTTTTTTGTCAACTGATGGACCATGTCCATTATTGGATGGCAATACCGGACGGTCATGTCCATCTGGGGGGCTAGCAGATCGACCATTTAACCTGCAGTGCCTCTTGTCCTGAGCACGTGGAGAGTCCGAGTCCCCAGGTGATTCATCACGGTGACCCCTGTCCCTGAAAATAATCAGACGTTCAAATTCCCAATTGTAGGTATCAGTGTATCACACAGGGCACAAGGGCACATACAAGAGCTGTACAATAAAAAATGACAACTGACAAATATAAGAACAAGATAATAGCATAATAGCATCATCAGCAAACTGAATTTGAGATAACTGCACACTTGTGTAAAGCACCTACAGCAGTACTGCAGCACCACCATTGGTTGGGCATGCCTAGCCCAAGTCAACTGAATCAAAATTGCAAGATATCAATTTTACCTTTTCAATCCCAGTATAAGTTACCCACTTTGATCCAAACATGCAATGTGCAATGGACTATGCTCAACAGCATCGGCTCACTTGAAAATAACCCTTTTCCTCAGGTTTCTTAGCCAAGATTATCTTTAAACCCTGGGTGACAGTACCACTCTATCTTAAAAGTGTAATGCCTTTCACATGTTCCAACACTGGAGGTCATGATACTTTCACTTTGGTCTTTATTCTCCAAACATCACGATTCTCTTTTGGGCTTTTAGACTCTAGATTCTTTCTTAACTGGATAATATCAAACGAAAGCAACAAATTAAGAGAAAAACTTAATAGCCTTACTTCAAGAAGAAAAACATCAACAGTTAATCAGTTAATCAGATAACAAGAAAGTTCTTTTGGTCATTTTCTTGTTAATATTTATTATATTTCTTTCATTTTTATAATATTCATCACAACCTCATGGGTAGTGGATTCATCGAGCCAGGTACTTCTATGGAAATGAGAAGGAAAAGTGGTACTCCAGGACCCTGTTCCTTGACCCATTCAACCTGTATTAATTACTGTCATAGTGTCGTTTGTTTGCTAATGATGATTTTTGCAATTAGCATGAGCAAAACAACCCTAAATTAGCAATCCTCTTGAAAGTAGCTTTTTACTGAGCGTGGCTAAAGAGCTAATGAAAATAAACATAACTATTTTACACTCAATCAAGATAAACATTTGTAGGACATGACCAATAGTAAATGGAACTAGGGTTACTAATTTGGAAGACAGTTAAAAGGCATTTGTTGCTCATTTATTCAACAAGAAAACATCAGGCATGGAAATAAATCCACTTGAACATGATTGTATTTTTCAACAATTGAAGGGCAAAACAGATAGATATAATTCAGATATTGTAGTTGATTTCCCTACCTTTTTCTTAAACCTAAAAATTCACAATTAAGAGAAACGGGATTAATGGTGCACAAGCATATGCTTTTTTAACTAAAAAATAAAACTTAAAGACAAGGTTAAGGCACATATTATATTTTATTTCCTTCTACGATGTCTTGACTCAGAACAACTGATCCATGATGGGCATTTTCAAAAATGAACAAAAGCTAGATTATTAAACATTATTTGTAGAACTGCAGAAGTGTGGCATATAATCCCACAACTTTGCTCATCACAACGATACACTCATCAGCCACAAGAAAACAAATAAAGCATGAATTATCAATTGCACATCAGGATATGACAAAAGCACACAAATAAACCAGTACAGAACTGTTTGAAAGGAAGACGCGTGAAACACTGACAAATAGGAGGGAAGCATATTAGCTATGTTATTTAAAATATCAAGATCATACCTGGAGTCACGCCTAACTGGAGAAGGTGAGGGTGAATAAGCTGCCAGGATATAGGGAACAATTAATGGTGAGATGTAAGGTTACAAAAATATTATTCACGTAACAAACTTGTATACTTACAATGGTAACGAGACCTCGGAGATCTTGATGCTGACCGCCTTCTGTGGCTGCCATCCATATACCTTCCACTACCCAAATAGAAGCACGTAATATTTATTTTGGTTACTTCAAATTTCAATGCTACTGTCATATTCCAAATGCCTAATCTGGAGTCAAGAAAATTAAGCACCTCATTCTTGTCCTCATGCGCATTTCTTGTGGGGTTTTTCTGTTCTCCTCAGCAAAAACTACTGAAATCTCTCGTCCAGCAATGATTTGATGATTCATCTCTTGCTTGGCCACTGCAGCGTCTTCTGGGTAGCGGAATTTCACGAACCCAAAACCACGCAATTCCCTGTGAAAAAATTAACCAATGATCACTCAGTCTAAACTCAATACACACACAGACCAAAAAAGTTGTTGTTTAAAAAGCAGGAAATATGCAGCAAGCACCCAGCCTATTGAGGAGAATACATGGTGTCATACTAATTTGATCCAGTTCAATACATAGAAGCACAAACACATGATTGCCTTGAAACAAAGTTTGTTGAAATGTTCATAGTTAGTGATATAAATACAGGGTTTAATCCATGCACTTTCTTCATGTTCTGATAATTGCTCCTATGTTGTGTGCACATATTTAAGTTAGAATTACCTTGTGTGGAAATTCCTTGGAAGGTAGACATCTTTTACAGGGCCAAATTGCTCAAATGGAATTCGGATTTCCTCAGGCCTGCAAAAGATGGAAATTAAACATGAAAAAGCATAAACAATAGCTACAGTGTAAAGCCACCTACATACAGAAAAAGAGATGTTTTGTTATGTTAGTGTGGTAAGGTAAATATAAGAATGATTTACTTTACACAGACTAATTATCTACTACAACGTGCCATCATTTGCAAAGTAGTAAAAGGTGAATAAAAAGGTCCCGACAGCCATTCAAAATTACCAAGAAAGGGAAGTTAGAATGATCGTATTGTCTATTCAACAAGAAGAACTTCTGTGCAAAAATGGACTTAAAGGGTATCAGTTGACCAAGCTATAGGATCTGAATTATCAAAGGTTGCAACAACAGTCTAACATACAGACAAGGAAAAATCCAAAGAACATAAATTTATTTCTGATTTCCAAAGACATAAGCAGTATCATATGATGCACAGTTCATAAAACAATGGTTACTGGTAACAAAAAAAAACTCAAAGGCTCAGATTAATTCTAGGAACATTCAAAGATTAAAGGTACACAATTTAGTGCTTAAAGAGTTGAATTTCTCCTGTAATAATAAAATCTTCACAAGAGTTTTCAAACATTTTGTCACAACATGTGGAATTTAAATCCAACCTGACACTTGACTTGAATTCTACTAACAAGGTAGAGTTGGGTAGAAAGCTTGAATGATACAAAAATGTTAGAGAAATGCAAAACCACATACATATCATACCAATGCCGTGCACTGTCGTACACGCCTAAAGTGCTATGTGGTTGTGCATGGTCGCATGAACAATAAAATTATTAGAAGACAGGAATTCTGGTTTAGTTATCTAACTGATGCATGAATCTCGGGGCATATTGGACACACAGGAATGACAGGATAGTGCAGGAAACGTCCATATATATGTTGGAAAATTATTCTAAAAATGCAATTTGGTTCTTGAGGTAGGTTATGGAACATGGATGCTCCTCGTATAAACATGTTCAATCTCATTTAGTGAATGGCTAGCAGAACATTTGATCTCTCCTAGAAAGCAACAAATGTGAAGCAGCCCAATACAATAATTACAGCAAGCATTTGGCAGCATATAAGCCATAAAAAAACTCGACCTCGCATTTTCTCAACAGTTTCACATCAGAGCAAACCTTTTTCGTTTTGTTTTATTACGAAAACAATAACAATAACAATCCAGTAATACATAAGACCGAAAAGCATAGAATGATAGAAGCACACAACCAAGCCATTGGAATATAGTTGCTACAGACCAATGTGCAGATTCACAGAGATACTTAGCCTGTGATTCACAGGGATTAACGGCTGAACGCATCAACCAAACAAGATAAACCCGTGGCTACGAGCTCTAATTCACATCGCGGTAAGCCCTAGGTCAAATGGGCCAATAAAAGGCCAAGAGGGCAACGACAGCGAACCTGGCGGTGAGGGAGATGTTACGGACGAGGAGCCCGGTCGGCGCAGGCGGCCGGCCGTATCCGCGGCGGGGTCCTCCACCCCCGCCGCCGCCGCCGCCGCGGTAGCGGTCGCGCGGGTCGTCGTAGCGCTGGTACCGAGGGGGGCTCCGGCTGTACCTCCTG
>KE372913.1:1173356-1187580 GCA_000418225.1 Zizania latifolia
CTGGCCTCAGCTGTGGCCATCACTGACGCCACAGCTACCGCCGGCGACGCCCTGGAGGCCCACAGCAGCAGCATCTCCTCCGGTCCTTCCTAGGGTTAACAAAACCGTTTGGTAACCACGGTTACCGCTCGCTCTCGGCACCGACGTACCGATCGGTTTCATTTGAAATTTAAAAAATTAGAAAAAAAAACCTAAAAAGAGTAGGTAAATTAATATGATTTATGGTGAAATTGTTTTTCAAAAATATTGAACTATCACAAAGTTATGAACCAAACAAGATGAACAAAAATGCAAAATGCAAAAATAATTCATTTTTCAATCTTCTTCACTCGTTATTGTTTGATTCTTTACATGCAGACATTTTGAATTAATGTCATATGTTTGATCAAATAAAATATTATTCTTGATGAGTATTGACTGTTAATTATTTGTTCTAAGCTTATTGATCTATATCACTCACACTATTGAGTCACAAGACTTATTCTATTGATTCACATGTACGTAAGATCTGTAGCTGTTGATATGTTAATTCACATGCATGACTTACAACTAATATCTACAGATTAATACAACGTCGCTTATAACCAATGAAGCCAACAATGATAAGTTAGAAATACTTGAATTGCCAATTAATCATGTTGTTTTGTAATTTATATTTTATTGTTAACTTATAAAATTTGTGGTATTGTAATTTTCCTATTTATCTTGAAAAATAATTTTCTACGATTTTATAATTTTTATTTTTCACTGAAAAATTATCTGACCGGTATCGCGATAACCGAGCTCGGTACCACGGTTACCACAGTAACCGAAACGCATAGCACGGTAACCGAATTTAAAACCGTTTCATAAACTGATCTGAATTTAAATTTTGAAATATAAAATTTGATCGATTTTTTCGGTAACCGTTCAGTTATCACGGTAACCATTATCTTGAGCCTGAACGATATTCAGTTCTAAAACGATTTTGTTAACCTGGTCCTTCCTGCCTGCTTCAACCTCGCTTCTTTCCTCCTCCCTAGTAACATCCAAGGGCGAGCCTTCCCTGCCTGACAAGTGACAGAACACAGGCAATATATATGGCCCAACACAGGAAATCACAATCATCATGTTAGGCCGGTCCATGCAACAAGATTTCTCACAAATCACAGACTTCCGCTGTGTTTACAGTTACAGCAAGTAAACTAAACATGAAATTTGCAATACACCACACAGACAGATGAAAATAAAGCGAGAAACAAGGTGTGAAGCCTAAAATCTGTAAGGCATTCATCAGTTTGGTTTCTTTGGTCCACAGACAAATCAGTTTGGCTATGGTAAACAAAAACAGGATCACAGTTCACAACCGTCTCCCTGCTTGAAAGAAGGGAACCAACAAAACCAGGTTCAACTAAGGCTTGTAATAATACCCATTGTGTGGGTTTCTAGCCCCTACTACATGGCACAAATTATACAGCTCACTCAAACTTCTTGTTTCTCTACCTCCTTCACTGCCAAGGGTTCATACCAAGTAGGCTCAAAGCCAGCGGCTTTCCTCGCCTCTGTGTTGAAGGGAGGCTTCAGGGGTCCCCGGAAATACTCTCTAACAACACTGTGGAAAGTACGAATGACTGCTGCTTCATCTTCATCCCTGAAGTCGCTTAGTTTGCACTGTGCCAGTCCATCCTCCACCCGTTGGACTGTCTTGTCATGACCATTAGAGCCTTGTGCCAACTTGGCTGTCGGTCCATCTCCCACAACTTCAACGTTGTTGTCGTTATTGGTACCAACTCTTGGGAGCTCAGAGCATTGAGCTATTATAGCCTGTGGAATTGAACTTGCAGTTGGATCACTGTTGCAGGACCGGACGCACAAGTATCTGAACCATCTAACACCAGCGGCGCAATGTGTTATCTCCTCAGGATAAATAACATCTTCCAATAATTTGGCTGTTTGTTCATCCCCACCTGCACGGAATCTTGATATGGTGGTAGGTAGGACATCTAATCCCCTAGCCTGTATTCCAAATGGATCTTCATCAGTCGTGCACTTGTATAAATGATTATTCAGAAGTTATCATGTACAAGAATGAGGAATACCAACATATATTATTATTGCTCACATCACATTGTGACATTACAGGTCAGTAAAACTGGGCAATTCCTAACTGAAACAGTAATATCATAGAAAGCAACCTATGATAGGTATTTAATCAAGGAACAAAACACTTGTGGTGCAGCAAATTAAACAAATAAATTTAGCATGGAAGGCTACACTCATACGTATACTGAAGAAACTGCACTGCAAGTATTATATGTTCCCCTAGAGTAAATTTTGGGTACATAACATTCAAAAATACTGATTTGGAAGGTCATCCAATCCAATATAATAGCCCAAGGTTTCAAATTGCTAACGCCTTGATATACACTTTGTGCACCTATTGCCTATTGGGATCATCATGCATATCATATGCCAAGCAACTTAGCAACTGTTCACATCTAGGTTATGGGTAAAAGTATAGTTTATTTTCTAAGTAACTACGTCTCGTGACTCGTTCATACAACCAGAACCACACAACAGTAAATGGTACAAAGCAGTATGGTAGAACTGTGGTCTCTCCAATTCTATCTTTGTTTAGCCTGAAAGTATTGACTATGACAAGAGTCAAAAGTCATGACCAATCATTAAAGGATACCTGAAGGCTGGGGTTATGGCAGTGGTAGCTCATTATCTTACATCATGACCATAAGATGTCAGTTCCATAATACTTTATACAGTTATATTACACTGCTGACAACAAAATATAGATTACTTACTCCTACTAAAATGGTAGTTTGCTGATATAAAAAGTAAAAAACATAGGATGTAAATTAAAATTCTAAGTCAGCTTTTCTGCCTATTCAATTCAAGTGCTTCAAGCAGAACATTAGCCCTCTAAATATGTACTCTTTTTTAACAAAAATATCGTTGTTCCTGTTTAGTGCAAACACAAATATGATCTTCTGTCAAACACAATTATGAAACCATCCAATACAATGAAAATGCTGATTTCATTATCAAATGAATTTCATCAAAAGCACAGAACTTTCAAGGTTTTAGCTATTGAAGCTTACAATGTTATGAGTTGTATATGTAACCTCTAGATCACTCCAATCATGATATTAACTCAGTTTTGGCAATGATATGCCACTCTAATTCGACTATTATCATGTAGCCTACAATAATCAACATATTGAGTCGATTTTGGTAACCATATGCGACTCCAATTAATATGTGTGTAGTTGTGTACTACTATCCTCTAGCTCAGTATAATTACAAGTATAAATCTCCTCAATGTACAGACCATAGAGATAGTGTTCCTCACCTCGTGGACGCAGTGCTCGACGGCGAGGCGTGCGAGGAGGGAGTGCGAGGTGCGCATCGCCGAGTCCCAGAGCCCGTCGTGCGCGGGGAGCGCGCCGTACTGCGAGCCCAGCTCCCGCAGCCGGGCGGAGAGCACAGTGAAGTGGCGGCCCTCGTCCTGCGCGACGCGGGCGAAGTCGTCGAAGAACTCCCGGGGCATGCGCAGCTGCGCGCCGAAGCGAGCGACGATGTCCCATGAGAGGTCGACGGCCCAGCTCTCGGTGTGCGCCAGCGAGTGCAGCAGCGCCAGCCGGCTCTGCGCGCTGCCGCCCTTGCCCAGCTTGGGCGTCCGCGAGGGGGGCAGCAGCCGCACTTCGGCGCTCCGGGCCGGCCGATCGGGCGGGGATCGCGGGGGATGCGCCGGGTAGTAGGGGAGCGGGATGTCGCCGCGCAGCCACTGGGCCGCGGCGAGGTCACCCAAGAGAGCCTTCTTGTCGAGGTCAGCCATGTCGAGGATCTCCAGCGCCCAGTCCACCAGCGTCCTGGGCACGGGCTGCGGCTCTTCGCGGCCGCCGCCGCCGACTGCGCCCTCTGCACCACCGGCAGCTTCCATCAGAGCGACTCTGCCTCCGGCACCGCTCTGACCTCAGAGGCGGGTCTCGACTCGGAGTTTAGCCGCCGCCGCCCCGGGCTCTGCAACAGTCTATCACTCTATTGCCTTCGTGTGATTCGTCTGGTCCACCATAGGCCCGGACCAGTGGACTCGTTCCTACGAAATTTTCTATGGTTTCGTGAAATATTCCCCTGTTTTGTACAAATTTCACGAAATATGGCAGGTCTCTAGTTTTTTTGAAGGAAAAAAAGATTTTTTTGAAGGAAAACGCAGGTTCTATTCAAAGCAAGAGGACAATACAACGTGTTAGATCCATTTTATTGAATCTCACGAACATATCGTATCGTTGTATAATAAAAACTAATAAAATTGACAAATTAAGTTATACCGCGTGCTCTTTCCATCGCATATTATAAGTCACTCTATTGCATATTATATTATAAGTCAGTTTGACTTCTATAATCTTGATCAATTTTATAAAAAATATATCGACTATAATATTAAATTAATTTTATTAATTATATCTTAATAATATACTTAAATATATCGTGGGAACCTTGGTAAGAAGTACCATTTGATACTGTCAGGTCAGTTCATTGATCTAATTAACCCTGGCCAAGATATCAACATTGCATCCTCCCATGTACGGCTAGACTGGACAAAATCTGACGGCGGCACCACAACGCTCACATGAACAATGATTAATTAGGAAATCTCGGTGTGCAGGGAAGCTAGTTCTCCTGCCTGTTTGTGCAAAATTCTAAGCAATATGTACTAGAGTGTATCCAGATCAATAGAAAATGTGCTCACATACATCTGACAAACTACTGCACTAACTGCAGTTGGATATAAAGGATGGTTTGTAGTACTTGGCTAAATTTTACCTGGATAAATTGTAGTCACGCTATCTACTTAACCAGCAAAATATATGTTATACGCTGACTAGAGTGATTAGCTAAGCATCACTTTTGGACCTATATAATATAAAATAAATCAGGAAAGCATTTGATGTGAAATACAAAGCAATAGTGGTTCTAACTAATGAAACAGAGCCATTTACCATTCCCAGCAATGCAAGTTACAAGCTTACAGCTAAATTAACAGGAGACAAATTCATATATTGACCAACAAGATATGTAAATGTTCGCGTGATCTTATATTTTATTTTGTAGTGCCTTCCATAGTATTAGTCCAGGGGAGTTCACCCAATAATTTAGAGGAAAGGATTAGGAGGCAGGAGTAAACTTGATCGAAACACTGTTAACGCAGTGACGCTCATCAGTAGGTGTCTTGAAGCCTTCTCCTTTGAACACATGACCCAAATGCCCACCGCAAGCTGCACATGTGATTTCTACCCGCCGACCATCAGGATCCGGCTAAAAACAAGGTAATATGATATTCAGTATTTCATAGGATCAAAAAGCTGTGAAGCATTTAGTAGATGGTTATGCAAGCACAAGCATACTGTTCGGTTTATGGCTCCAGGAAGTCCCTCAAAGAATGCTGGCCAGCCACAACCAGAATCAAACTTGGTGGTGGATTTGTACAAGGGTGTTCCACAGCCAGCACAGTTGTAGACACCGTCGCCATAGAACTTGTTGAATTCACCTGTTCCACGTAACCTGGACAGCAACTAGAATTTAGTTATATCTTTTAAAATGCATCAGCTTTGGTATAGTGGCAACATTTCCGGAAAATCATTTTACGCAACAAGTAACAAACAAGGCAATCATGGTCAGAGAATAAACAATATGCCACTTAACTTGCCAACATGCCATATGCAGTGTTCCACATATGTTCCATCGGTACAAAGTTTAGACCCCAAACCTAGCACAACTTTGTATTAATTAATTCCAAATTTATAACTTTTTAACCAAAAATGCATGTGATTGTGAATGCATGCGTTAACGACTAGTGGATCCAATTCCTGGTAGAGTGGTAGATATCTATAGTTTTGGACAATTTCACGCACAAATCAGCTCTGAAGTTCCTTGTGTACAGTCTCATGGTTAGCCAGGAATCTTATGGTTTCAGAATATATTTCTTGAATCTGGCTATATAGGTCGGTAAACCCCATCTACAGATAAAATTAACAAGTTGATCCTTTACATCGATGGGAAGTCAATCGGACAAGTTGGCTTACATAAGAATTAAGGAGCTAACTTTGCAATAGTTTATGAAATATTTGCTCGTATGCTATAAAGTTAAGCAGTATTTACTGTTTTATCACGTCTTGTATATATGTCAACTGGATTAAAGGTCATATGTCATACACTCCTGTAAAAAAATGCAAATTCTACCAACTTATTCGTGACGTGAGAGTAAATCTGCCGTAGTTTATAGGAGGCCCCAAGAATCATTGGCATGAGCGCATAACTAAGAAAACGAACAATAAAACGACACGGGGAGCGACAGAGTCAACGAGCTACGCAGAATCACTCGCCGGTGATGCTGCGAAAAATTTCAAGAACCCAACGAATCGACATCAATCTCATCAACATCGAACTCCATCCAATCCATTATCCTACATGACTCCCACAGGCCACAACCAGAAGCACCCCAGCGATCCGTGAGCCCATTGAGACGAGGAATAAAAAGAGGACGAACGCATCACGCGCAGGCACGGATCATCAATCCACAGAACTGCGGCTACTAAACGCGACGATTTCTCGCCGGGAATAGAGTCCTAACACGCCTGCACCATCAGCTACAGAGGAGATGGGGAGGAGAAAGGGCCAAGGGGAGGGGATCGAGCGAGCCTGTGGGGGAGGGGCAGGGAGGGGAGGTGACGGAGACGGATTACTGACTCGGTGCCCTTGAGGCGGAGGATGCGGAACTGCTCCGGGGATAGGACGGCGCGCCACTCCTCCTCGCTCCGCTGCTTGCTGTCCCCCGCCGACGCCATCGCCGCGGCCGACGAACCCAGGCGGCACCGGAGCCCGGAGGGAACGAGTCGACGCAGGGGGAGCAGAGAACGGCAAGAGTAGCTATTTATGTTTTCAATTTATAGAAATAATCTTTCGTTTTCAAAAATTTAAAATTTTATTCTATCAAAATTTTACGATCCGTTTAATATTGTGATGGAGTATAATAATTTTATTTAGTTGTACCAGTTTCTGGATTTTTTTATTATTTGGTAATACTATTTAATAATAATATTGTTGAGATAAAAAATATAGAACAATATGTAAAAATATGACAGTGATATAACATATTTTACTTAACCTTAATTCTATTGTTAAAAAACTGATTATAACTTTTAAACTTTAAAAAATAAGCACAACAACCGTAAACTGATCCGAAGTTAAATAACTTTTTTAAGGATATATATGCTTGTCTGTTATTGGCACAAAAAATTAGCTCTCAGTTCTATTCTACAAAAATTTAGTGGTGCTAACCCTTGAAAAGTTTTGACGCTAGCAAATTTGGCCAAACTAAACTAGTCCTACGCCTGATTGCAAATCTACTACTGATATTTGTTATGTTTTTAATGTTAGGCTCCTTTAAAACGAAGGATTTTTTAAAATTACATTAAATTCTGTAAAAATTCTACTTCCAAAGTAACCGTTGCGTTCCTTGACAAAGGTGCATTGAACTTGGACGAGTTTGCAGGTCAGATGAATCTGACCCAAGGGTGGTTCGTTATACACTCTACTGTTGGAATTTGGATGGGTGCATGTGCTGCTGCGTCGTGCATGGATAAAGCCAGCTTATTAGTCAACTTTAAGCGGCAGAACGGTGGATGACATTGCTATACCTGGTAAGCAACCGAGCCAACTCAGTAGAAAAACTAAAAGACAAAGTTAACCAGTTTGTTTAAGGGTGTATTTGTTTCAGTTTTTTTAACCAGTGTTTTTGAAAGTTAAAAGTTAAATTAAATAAATATCGAATAAAATCAACTTTTCAAACTTTTACCCGTACAAAATAAAAGTTGCACATCCAATAGATTCTATAACTTTATAGTTTGTGTTATCCGATCCTTTTATCAGTACATATATGTTTATTATATTCGCTATTAATTTAGATATGTAATTGTTATTTCTTATTATTAATCTTAATAAAATCGTTCTACACAAATCCACAGTTACTATAATCAAACAACTTCACAGCTAATAGCCCACAACAACTTTTTTAGAATTTATTGAGAACAACTTCACAACTAATAGCTCACAATAACTTTTTTAGAATTTATAACTCAATCAAACACAACCCAAATTCTCATTGAATATTCATCAGTTCCAGGGGCGGAATTGGGCTTGGGGCACTCAGACCCAAATTTTTTTTTGCCTTATAATACCTAACTTTTTTTCTGAAAAAATAAATTTTAAAAGATCCAGTCCTACTTTGAGGCCCAGCCTAAGACTGAGGCTAGGCCTCGTTCCTCTCCACTCCTCAGCCTGTGCAAGGCCCACGCGTTCTTTCCCTAGCCTGCACAAGGCCCACGGGCAAGAGCCAATGCCAACAACCGAACCCTAGCAGTAGCAGGCAGCTCCCAGTGCCTCTGCGCTCTGCCGACCCACGCCCTCCGCTCCTCACTCTCCAGCCTACGCAAGCCTCGCCGTGCCCGGCCAACGCCCGGCCAGGCCAGCGCCCGCAACGCGCTCGCCGACCCTGCGCAGCAGAGCGCCTGCACGCCGCGGCACAAGCCCCTAGCCCCCGCTCGCGGCCAGCTCCCGTCGACCCTGCAGCACGCCGCGGCACAAGCCCTCGCAGCTTGCCCTGCACCCGCCGTGACTCAGTTTACCTTGTTTAACTTAAAAGACTCAGTTCCTCTTGACAATTGTTCTTCTGTTACATAGGTTGCATCAAATTCTTGGAGTCATATTATCTGATTTTGGTCACCAAGCGCCGTCAAATTGGTTGCATTTGTGGGCATCCTATTTACTGTATAGATGAGAGCCAGATGATAACCATTCCACACTCGTCTGTGCAGACAGACGTCGCAACCTCTAAGAATGAGCTAAGGTATGTGTTGTTGATTCCCTTTTTAATGTTTTTGTTCATTATTCATCACATTTTCTGTGCTGCTTTACAGTTTAAACTTGTTGGAATTTGAATGTATTTGTTGAACTTTATAAAATATTAACAGGTACAAGAAACTTTTGGCTAGTTTTTTTTGTTAGTGTAAATGTAATTTTGGGATTATGAGGTGAAACATGTGTTCTTATTAAGCGTGCAATCAAGTAGAAAATGTTAATGTTACCATCATTAGTTCTTATATTTTGCAACACTTATATATATGCAATGTATTTTTTGAAGGTTCTGACTTCCGACAATGGTTCTGGATCTCTACCGACTATTAATGAGTAGCGAAACTATGAAGATATGGTCCACTAATTGTTTATTACGGTACGCTAACAATTAATACAACTTATTATTAATTTTCAGTTGAATTTTATATTTATATTTTACTTTTTTTGTTATATTTCAATTTGTGTATTAGTGCATTGTCTTGGGTACTTTTAGTCTTCAGTTTCAGCCCAGGCTTGAAAGAATCATGGCTCCGCCACTGATCAGTTCCTTCAAGAATCTTTCAAGCCATGTGGCGGAGATGCAATTCGAAGACTTAGCTTCTCAGGAGGTCATCCATCCTAGTATTACTTTTGCCTAAACACGCTCAACTTTAGAATTCTAATGAGATCTGGTGCTAAGGTGCTCATGTCCATTACACTAGAATCTTTGCTGTTATACACTACTTGATCTTAGAGGTCAGAAACAGTAAAATTCTTTCCCCGAGGGGAAAAAAAGGAAAACTGAAACTAAACAGCATAATCTAACTGTGCATCATGATCGAGTTGTTTTGGGGCAGAGAAATCAAAGAAATGGTCGGTGAAATTCTTGCACTATCTGATGTACAATGATATCTTTGGTCCCAGTGCTTATTTCATCTGGAATAGATGACCCCCTAATAAAGATTTTGTTTGTTTGTTTTGTTTCATAATATGACCCTGACTAAGTAGAAAATGAAAAACATAAAATGGACGAGTGCTATTACTAGCTAATTGTGCTCTTTTTTGTGATCCGACTGAAACTATTCAATTAACACTTTTGCTTCACTTGTTAGGTAGCTAGGGTTCTATGACGTTATTGCACAAGCTTATGGCAAACTGGCAAGACTAATATTGGATGCGTCGCTTTTATCTTTGAGAAACCAAATTCCAGCTATAGAACTATGGCACAATCAAACCCAAATGACCAAAATGTTGAATTCAGAATGTAAACAAACCTTCTAAAATCAGGCTCAAAAAAACTGGATGCAAAGGCTTAAGTTCGAACACAAGCCAACTGAACTGGAGGCAACTTCTCTGCTTCGGATGGATAGACACAAATCGATCAGGCTCGTCTGCAAGATGGGCGCTTGCTACTCATTAATTTCTGTGAAATGCCAATGCATTCTGTTAAGTAGTGGATTGGTTGTTCAGATGAAAACTGGAAATGTTAGCAGCACAAATGCACAATGCTGCTGGATCAGGTTTGCTGGTAGGTCTGCCACTCTGGTGTTTAGCTTGCTCAGCTCCCCTTGTTGCTTGTTGAACCAAGCTGTTATTTCCGTTTAATTTATGGAAAAGGGTTACCAGTTAAAAGAAGCAATATGGTAGAATAGATCAAATGAAAAATTAAAACGACAAGGCTAATGAAAACCACACTAGAACAAAATTTAAGTATTGAAGCTAAAAAATTGGATGGAATTTCAGAAAATGGGGTAGCCGCTGATCCGAGCAAAATGGAAGCTGAAACCCAAAGGTTGTTCACAACTATGACGACTGAAGCGTTCGTTTGGGATTTTGTTCAGAATTGTTTGTAACTAGTTAACTACTCTCTCTGGTCACTGATAAATGATGTTTAAATATTAAAATCAGTGTTAATGTCGTACATAGGAATGATGAAAGGTAGTATTTAATTGACACTGGAGGGGGAAGAAATGAAAGGTGTCCTGTTTTGCCTCGTTCCGTTTCATATTATAAGACTTTTTAGTCATATCTAGATTTATATGGATGTCAATAAATTTAAACATATATATTAATCTATAAATTTAGATAGAGCTAGAAAGTTTTACAATATGAATCAGATGGAGTAAGTGATAGTAGATTCGGAGTGTATCGAGGACCAATTGCTATCAGCTTCAGGTATCAGTATGAAATGTAAGACCTTCCCTTGATGATTGATTAACACAAGAAATCAGCCAGATGGTATGTTTACTTACAGAGAATGACATGTAGATATGCACAGCTTACACAGCCAACGAACGCCCACTACTTACTAGTAATGCACATGCCGGCATGCCGCCGCGCTCGCGTCACGCCGTGGCATTGATCTCTTCCACCGTTCCGGCGTCGTCAACCCAGTAGGCGTGCCACAGCGGCGACCGCCTCCTCGGCGGAGTGGACCCAACGCAGCCGGCGAGGGTGGCCCTGAACTTGGCGTCGCCTGGCCGGAGCATGGTCGGCAGCGGCATCCTGACGCCGCGCGAGGAGCAGGCCTCGTGGCGCGATACGATGCGCGTGGCGAGCGCGTAGGAGAAGTACTCCGGGAAGTCGAAGAGGTCGTCGGCGTCGCGGCCCATGGCGCCGAAGAGGTACTCCGCCTTGGGCCGCATGTTGCCGTCGATGCCGTAGTAGAAGAGCGCCGGGAAGCGGCGCGCCATGGAGCGCGCGGCGCGGGAGGGGAGGCCAAGCGTCTCAAGGAACTCGATCCGCGGGAGCAGCTTGTCCTCGACGGAGAAGGAGAGCAGGTCGGCGCGGCGGGGAAGGTCAGGCACGCCGAGCGCGCGGAGGAAGTAGAGCGTGGGGCGGAGCCGCGCGGCGACGGGGGACACGAGCAGACGCGGGCGCCGCCGCAGCACCCGCGGGAGGTCCTCCGCCGGGACACCGGCCTCATCGGTCAAGAACCGCAGCGCGGCCGTGATGGTCTCCACGGGCACGGACAGCAGCTCGGGGCACATCCCCGCGGCGCGCCGGAGGTCTGCGGGGGGCACGCCCGCGGCGAGCAGGACCTCCGCGGAGCCCGCGGCCACAGACGGAGACGGTAGCACGCGCTCCAGCGCCGGCGCCGTGGCGGGCGGGAACCCCGGGACGGCAAGGCTAGTGGGCCTTGTCCGCAGCGCGACGGCGACGACCCGGAGGCGGCGCGGCGCTGGAGCGGGAGGGGGCCTCGGGAGGAGGCCGTGGCTGGCGTGGCGCAGCAGTACCTCCTCCATGGCCTGTCCGGGAGGGAGAGCTTGGAGTTCTTGGAAAAGCTGTAAACTTTGGGGGCGGGACGGCGCGGTGAACACGAGAGACCGCGGGGGAGAGAGATGGTTTTGGCGGGTGGCGAGGAAGAGGAGGATAAGGAGGGTGGGGTAAGGCAGGAGCACGGAGAGGTGATTGGGCCAGGTGTGATCCCCCGGGATTTTCCGCTGCTGGGGAGGGGCCGAGGGGAGCAGGGGAAGCTGACTGGAGCCTGGAGGGAACTATTCTCCACATCACCACAGCCAGCAAGAGAAGAAGCGAGGAAAACATCAATCAATCAAAATTACATGTGAAATGTTTTGGAAGTGACATGTTCAGGCGTAAAATTTGACAGTTTAGTTCCACCTCATTGTCACATCAATCAAAATTACAGTAGATTCAACCAGTAGACAGTAGTTCATGAATCGAGCATCCTAATATCTTTTTTAAGTAGCATTCTAGTTTATTGTTTTTGTTTTTCTAACTAGGCAGCCTGATTTTGGGCCTAAAGTGGCCCAGACTTGTGCGCTGTACTGGGCCTAGTTTAACCGGGAGCAACTAACTCGACGGGCCGATTCAACGGTATTATATATTAATAGATCTTGAATTAAATTTAAGTTTATACATAGTGAATATTACTTATAATGTTATATAAAATTCTTGTGAAAAAATATATTTAAAAGTAAATTTCAATCAGTTTTTTCATTAACATTTTTTTTTCAAACAGAACCGGTTCTGTTCATCTCCAGGCTTCACCAGATCAGCCCCCGACGCGGCAAACCCCTCTGCCGGACGCCGCCGGCGCGCGGCAACGGAAGGATTCCGCGACCGCGTGGAAGGTGCAGGTGAGTTTGATCCCCCAGTTCCCCTGCCGTGATTGTCCTGTAGACCCGGAGTTTAGGGTTCTTCCGTAGCTGTAACGAATTCGCCGTGGGCTGATGACCGCTGTAGAATCGAGGATGCGTCAGATCTTGGCATCTTGCTGCCTCGTTCTCTCCGTGCGATTTCTTCTCTGACGCTGTTTAGTCGCCCAGTTGTACTTCGGGACTAGGGCTTCCATATTCTGATTTTCTGATCGATAACCAACCTGATGCTTGTTCACCTTGAATCATCTGTGCAGTTCAGGTATCTAGGTATATTATGCTTAAAAAGGAATATACGGTGCTTTTCGTATCCTGGAAATCATGAGTGTGTTTCATGCTACATCATCCCAAGATATAGCAGCTATGTACTTATAGATTTGTATTGTCAAATCCCTCTTACCTGAACGGTAGCAATGAACTGAGAAAGGAGCAAAATACAATATAGTAGGACATATCAGTGATTAATAGCACTGCTTCTTCTATAGCTCAATACGTTCTGTCTTATTCCAACAAATGCATAAGATTGGGTATCTTCACTGGCTCCAGCTCGGGTATGTCTCTGAAACCACCTAAATTACTTCTTGATCTCATTCAGTCTTTTTTAAGTTGGTGGTATCTTATTGTTTTGGACATACATCTGATCAAGCTTTCAAAAAGTGTTTAGTGTGGTCTTTAATGTAGAATTTTGATCATTAATATTTTTCACAATATATCATCAACGATTATAAAATAAAAGTATATATATATATATATATATAATTAACTATATTACATGCATAGCATAAAAAGGCATGCTTTTAGCTTAACTATTTATCAAAAGTTAAAAAGATTGTTTTTTAAAAATACGTCTATGAGAGTAGGCGAGTAGCTGTGTTGCAAACAATAAAAAAATTGCTGAGAGAATGGAGAAAATTGATGAATCCAAGTATAGGCAGCCATGCATCTTATTGTCGTCGTCTTCAGTCTTCTCCTACGTTCCCTCCCGTCCCTCCACCTCCATGCGCCGCCACCATTGCAGGCTTGCAGCTATCTTTATCCTTTGCTCGTCCACCGCTCCGCTCTCCTTGACTCCTTTCTCCACCATTTCCATGGTGGCCCCCTTCGTCTCCTAGACACCCACATTGCCAAGGACCAGGGTGGCCACCTCTCCTCCTCCCCCCTCCGCTCTATCGCCGCCGGCAAGAGCCGGCGACGTAGTACCACACTCGGCCACCCACCGG
>KE372913.1:1197747-1207815 GCA_000418225.1 Zizania latifolia
AAAATGCCATGCTTGTTGGCTCTGTATACATGAATTGATAGGTCACAATCAAAAAACAGTATACTTGAGACATTGATTGCCGATGTGTCAACTTTTTACCAATTACTTTTATATTTTATATTTTACCTCTCAATCTAGTATAAATATATAATAATACATCTTTTATAGTTTAATCAGTAACACAGTTGATAAATAACACAGTTGATAAAGTCTACTGGTAGCAATCTAATTTTACACGGAGCCGTGCACACGCACCCGGTCCACTTCTGTACGAGGCTACACACAGTGACGATAGAGCGATGGACCATTTGGTCCATGGAGGCATTATTGGAATTTGGCATGGGGGTGGCCACTTGCACGTTCTTTCTTTAACACTGTCTCTCGTGCTCCACCCACTGCCACTATCAGCCACCACGCACGCACGCACCACTGCACCACCACCCCTTCGCCTATCCTCCTAATTAATACCAATCTCCCACACTAATCTCCTCCGAATCAGCCAAAACCCGATATCCAACGCCTCTCGCCGTACCCATTCCCCTCCTAATCTCCGAGAGGCCGAGACGGATGGCGCCGCCGCCGCAGCAGCCGGGGGAGGAGCCGGTGGTGATCCACGCGTGGTCGGCGCCGCGCTCGCTCAGCACCAGCCTCATGTACTCCTTCGCCCAGGTCAGCCTCGGCCTCGGCCTCGCGTCGCGCCGCCCGGCCCGCCCGCCCGCGCAGGAGGTTTCCGGGATGGCGAGTCGGCGGACGGGGGACCCGGTCACCCCAGCTGCATTGCCTGATGCCTACGCGGCCGTGCTGTTCTGATTTTTTTTGCCCCCTTGTGCTGGATAGAGGGATGACACGGAGGTGCTGGACGAGCCCCTCTACGCGAATTTCCTGCGCGTCACTGGCGTCGACAGGCCGTACCGCCAGGAGCTTCTATCTAAAATGGTAATTAATACCTTGATTGAGCAGTTGTTTGATCATTGATCATACTGCTACTGTTGCTACCGGAGACAGTGGTTGTGTTTTACCATAATAAAAGGGACGCTTTGCTTACCCAGTTACCCTCATGACTATTTTACTCTCTTAATTTTGTTTGCGGTAATTGTGTAATGCCTGTTAGTTTGAAGTGGCACTCCTACATTCTGGTAATGTCTGAACAATGAACCCAAATGAGCTGGAATCATGGTCTGGTTTGAACTTGTGAGATGATTGAAGGATGGGGAGGTGGTTTTCACATCAAGCTGAAACATTTATATGGACATCCTTCTCCCTAAATTGCCTTTAATGGCCTCAAGTAGTTATCTGACTCTACGACCTTTTTTCTTGAAAAAATGTTCTTGGCGTCTTCATCAATTCATTTCCATTTCAATATGGAAAATAATATAGTGCACCAAACTCCTGTACTCTTCTTTGAAAAAGCTGTGCAGTGTTGCGATAAACATCATACGACCAATATGCATGTTTCATGGTGCCTTCTGTATAATTGAGTCACTAGGAGTACTTCCAGTGCAGGATCCTGATGGTAACAAAGTTATCAATGAAGTCATTTTTGGGCCAGGGGAGACAAAATATCGTTACTGCAAGGTGGGTTTCAATTTTCAAAATGTTGTGCACAGCTTTATAATGTTGACAATTTATCTCTTAATCTTTTGTGTATAGCACATCGCAAAGCAGCGCCTCCCTAACCTGGCAAGTGATCTGGTGAAAAAGGGGAAACATTTCATATTGATACGCAACCCTCTAAATATCCTGGTATTTACTGCCTTTTTTCAGTATCACACAGACACATATATTCTTTGCTCATTTTTTGGTGTTATGCAACCATCTGGTGCTTTGACTTTGATGTCCAGAGTTGCTTTTAAACCCCTGATGCTTTGCATATTGTGTTGTGTATATATTACCTCCTGCTAATAGCATTCAACATATCTCAGCCATCATTTGATAAAGTCGTCCCACCGTCATTCTTTGAGCTTGGCATAGCAGAACTTGTCTCAATATACAGTGAATTATGTGAGATTGGGAGCCCTCCACCGGTGATAGATGCAGATGACCTACAACGGGATCCTGAGGTATATCTATCATTGGCTAATTCAATGGTTTTGTTACTGTGAAAATTATCTGTTTTGTCTAATAATGTATGGCATGCCATGATTTTGTAGTAGGCTTCTTTGAAGGGCATGGCATTGCAGTCCTTGTTATGGGCGTAGGTACTGTTACACGAACAGTATTGTGTACTGTAACAATAACAATAGGATTAGAAAGAGTTTACCTTCCACAATAATAATATCTATTGCCTAAATAATTAGTTACTTTACTAAGATAGAGATAACATGTTTAGTATTCTATCTATTAGTTATGAAGGTGTTGGTTCAGTTAGGAATTAGAGATATGGTTTGTTTGGAAAGTAGAGATTGGTTGTATTCTTAAAGGACAAGATATTGTTTGTGCTACAGTACCTACACTAGTAAATTTGAAGTTTGTAATAGTTTCAATTGCTGGAAATCATGGGGTCTGAAATGGTTTTTCATATTTATTAGATTGAACATTTTCAATGTTGAGGCCATTCCTAAATCCTAATAGTATGGCATTGTTTCTTGTGTTAAATTTGCAAATTGCTTGTTTGCACTTCATGTGCAGGCTATCTTGGGTGGACTCTGTGAGGATTTAGGTATTCCTTTCCAGCCACAAATGCTCAAGTATGTATATTGTACATGGTAACCATGATAAATTTATTATTGTTATGTATGCACTATAGAACAAGCATATTAGGACACCAAGATTGAAAGGCCTGTTCTTATCTTACTTTAGTTGGAATTCTCTTTTCCTTTTTTAGATGGGAAGCTGGCCCCAAGAACTTTGATGGTATTTGGGCTCCCTGGTGGTATGGGAGTGTACACAAGTCTACGAGTTTCTCTATGTCCCGCCGTTATCCTTTGGTTAGCTTGCATCAAATATTTCTTTTGGTTTTCATTATCTCAAAACCATTTCTATTGTAGTTCATTTTGTATAACCATTTCTTATACCCAGATTGGATAGACACTGGAGATAAAGGCTAAGAACTGCAATCTCTGGTGACAAGAGGATGTTAGTTTAAGACAAATTCCATATAAAAGGACATAGTTCAATATAAATTGCACATAGAAAGACAAGCATTGTATCTGGCATAGATCGAGAAAGAGATAGATCGGTCCACAAATTTGACAGGATTTCTGAATCAATAATTCAATATGGCAATCTAGAAGGGAGTTAGACATGCATTAAATAAGGTTTGCTTCCAGAGAATGTGCTTAGATATTGTGAAACAAATATGTCATGGCTAGAGCGAGGAAGTCCGATGATTGGAGATAATACCTTAGATGACGGATATTTGAAATGGTGTACATATATCTTCATTTGGATAGCTTAATCATTCTGCTGAACTTCTAGGTCTTCCCTTCTTATTATTGAATCTTTTCTGGTTCTTGCTCGGTTTGTTTTTTGGAACCTGCAAACAATAGGGATATTTGTTTTGAAGAAATAATTTTTAGAATAAATAGTAGAACAGTCAACAGTGTAATTATACTGGAAAGTTCTGAACTGAACTTACAGAAATGATATAAGCCACAAAACTTGAAAACAAACATGCGTATATGGCTAATCTAAAAGCACAAAAAGACTGAATTTCTTCACAAGTTCACCAGATAGATTCCTTAGTTTTGTCCTTGAATAGATACTATGAATACTCACGGTCATGATTATGTCATGTGGGGGAAGAAATATTCAAGGAGAGCTAAAAAGGCAAGCCCTGCCGGCCAGATTAGTGGCTAGAATGGCGCCTGTAGATGGGCTATTAGCCGCACCATTAGCAGGTGCTAAATATAGTAAGCTATTAAATAAGATTGGGAGTGATTCAAGGTGTAATTGCAGCCTAATGGCTATGTAAGCCGCATGGCACCCATGGAAGAAATCAAGAATGAAGTTACCCATCTCCTACCTCCTTTCTCTCTAACAAAATAGGGAGCCGAGGGGTAAAACCTCGCTCCGCCTCTACCAGCGGCTACGCTCTGCGTAGTCAAGGCTCTCCACCCCCCATACCCCCTTTACCTGCCAACCGGCGCCATAACAATTATGTTGGCATTTTTGCACTCTGTTTTTTCGAAATGAACTTTTGTGTACTGTTGAATCCCATGCTGGTTCATAGAGACATCAATTATCAAATGTAAAACACTTGATCTGAAAAATCGACTTGTTAGTAAATGAGTGTTCTAACAAATATCCATTCAGTAAAATAGTTGAGTCTTATTGAACAGCAGCCCTATCAAACAAGTTTCCTTTTAACATCCTACTGAGATGGAATTCATTTCATCTTGATTTGATGTAACATTTGGTACAGAATTGTTATTTCTTAGCGGTGAGTTTTAATTATCATTTTTTGCGTGGAGTTTTAATTATCATTGCCTTTAAATTTGGCTGCAGACTTTTCCATTTGCTTTTTATGATCTGCTTGAACAAAGCTTGCCTTTCTACAATATATTGAAGCGCCAAGCAAGAAAAACAGCAGGATCCCTGCAACCAACATTACCCGATCCTCCTCTTCCAGTCCCTGAAAATAAAAAAATTCTCGTTTGGGTTGGAGATGGGCTTTTGCCCCGTGATAGTGCAAAGGTACATGACTTGTAACTTTCGGTATGCACTCAATATTATAATGGTCACACTTGAGCAGTTATTTCCAATTCTTTTTTTCTAATTATTTATCTTGTAAAGGTTTCAGTATTTGATTCAGTTGTACAAGGAGGGGATGCTGTGTGGGAAGGATTACGCATATACGATGGGAAAGTGTTCAAACTCGATGAACACTTGGATAGGTGTGGTAGCTAGTTCTGTATTATGTATGTATTCCCATTCTGTTTTCTGTTTGTGATCTATGAGATGCCTGCCCTTTTTGTCTAGGTTGTTTGATTCTGCAAAAGCTATGGCCTTCAGCAATGTGCCCAGTCGTGATTGGGTAATACGATAAGACTGGACTGTTTCATGTATACTGTTCATTGCACTGCAAGAAAGAGCCTTGTTAAAGATCTTTGATGTCTTCTTGTCCCATTTTTTGCATTGATGTTCCAGCTTGTTTAGTACTATAATCTGCTAACTTTTTGTTCCAAATATTAACAGTAGTATGTCCAATGAAAAGAAGATTTCTGAGGGGTAATTGTGAAGTTCAAACTAGTCCTGAACCAAGTGCTCATTATGTGCATGTTTTCATGTAGATTAAAGATGCCATCTTTAGGACTCTTAACTCAAATGGAATGTTCAATAATGCTCATATAAGGCTTACGCTCACCCGTGGGAAGAAGGTAAAATATATTTGTTATCAGTTATCACTTTTAAAGTGTATATTTGTTATCTCCTCTTGACGTCCTGCTTGATCACTTTGTTCACTACCTTTAGTTAAAAACGAACTGCAGGTGACATCTGGAATGAGTCCAGCTTTCAATCTCTATGGATGCACCTTGATAGGTATTCATCCTCCCATTCCCATCCTATTTCATGCATGAGACAATGTTAAGTATTTGTTTTCTGTTCTCCACCTCATAACATAGTGAAGGTCTAGCTAATTAATCACCGGTAGTGTTTGGTACCCATACTGACAATCTGGCATCACTACTGTTCGCTGATCAGTGCTGGTGTAAGACCACATATTCACTAACCAATAATATAGGTTAACAACTTTCGAGTGCCTAGTTGTGGTAGGCTATTGATAAATTGGCCATCTCTATTGTGGAAACCTACTTATGCCACTTCGATATCCAATGCAATTAGCATTTGAAAGCCAAGTGAGTGCAATAATGCTAATTTCTGATAAGACCTGTTCTTTCAGTGCTCGCAGAGTGGAAACCACCAGTTTATGATAACTCGCATGGAATAAAGTTGGTAGCTGCCACCACGCGACGTAATTCTCCAAACGTAAGATCCATTTATAAACTTATACATGATTTAGCTTCTTGTTCAACGTTAATTTGAATGTTTATGAAACATCTTGTTTTGTTTTCTGTTTTGAGAATAAACGTTGACCTTGGCTGCTCTCATGACTTTTCAGTGCGTAGATTCGAAGATACATCACAACAATCTTATCAACAATATTCTGGCGAAGGTCCTCTATCCTGCCGATTTGGATATCTTGTCTAACTAGTAACTAGCTCCTTATGCAGTAGCTGTAGTAGCACTCAATTGTTGATGCTTTTTATGCAGATAGAGGGTAACCTTGCGCAGGCTGAAGATGCCATTATGCTAGATAAAGATGGTTTTGTATCAGAAACAAATGCGACAAACATTGTGAGTGTACATGGCTCTAAGCATTTGCATATCTTGAATTTACCTCAGTTTATTCATATAAAATTTTTGTTTCTAAAAATGCCACCGTGTTATTTGCAGTTTATGGTTAAGAAGGGTATTGTGCTGACACCTCATGCTGAGTACTGCCTCCCAGGCATTACACGTGCAACTGTAAGTCTAACCCAATTGGAAAAATATCAACAAATCTAAAAACTGGATCCCTCCATTGGAATGGCATGCAAGAGAGTTTTTCAGACCATTTCTATCTGATTGCATGCCCGCAACTTTTTCAAGGCTCAAAGTGTTATAGCAATACACAGTTCATATTATACGCTAATCAATTGCACATCTACATTTGTACTGGGAAATATTATAGAAAACCAGAGAAATTATAATTTTTTTACTTTGATAAAGAGACCCGATACATATTGAAAGAAGAGGGTTCTATTTTTCATTCCTTTTTCTGTATACGTGCATTTTCTAAATTACCTTGAAGAGAAAATGTAAAATATCTGAAATACAATAGTGTAAAGTCATCATAATTCTTTGTAACATTAGTATCTGTACCGAATTACTTTGTTTTCATAGGGCACTGATAGTGATTTTTTACTTTTATTTTTACATAAATGCAGATACCAGAATATGTTATCTCATGCCCTTAGTTATATTATGTAGATTTTATTTCTGGCTTGCTGAATCATGACTTTCTTGAAATATGTTGGATCTACTTACATGCATGGAAGAGAAAATCTGTAGTCTTAGTTAATAATGAAGTCCTGCATGTTATCAAGTCGAACATACGCTATTTCTTATAAACTCAAAATTGTCACCTTTGCATATGCTGATGTTTTTCATATTGGATGAAAACAACAGGTCATGGATCTTGTGGTGAAAGAAAACCTGGTGTTACATGAACGTCGCATTAGCCTATCAGAATTTCATGCTGCAGACGAGGTTTCAATCTTATTTTATGGACATAAATTCATATGTGATTTTTTCCCTGGTGGAATGGTCAATATTTGTCTGGTGCAGGGAAACCTGCCCTCTTTTTCGAAGGAAAACATTGTCGTTATCCTAAAGATGGTTATGGTTTTAAGGACATGAGGTGACTGCTTTTTTGGGGTAAAGGGGGTAAAGAAAATGCCGTGAACAGAGATCCGAATTTGCTCAACCATAGAACCCCATTTACAGGATGTAGTGGAGTGAGAACTCAGAATTACTGAATAAACAAAATGAACTATCAGACTTTCATTTTGCTTACCTGAACAAAAATGAACTAATCAATTAAGTAATTTCCTTTTCTGTGTAGTTTGTGTTTTTCTTGTTATTTTAATAAGAAGAATTGGATATTTAGGATATTTATAAGCTTTGATTTGACATGGATTTGTAGAGAATGGATCATAATTCATACCGAGTTATTTTGGTTTGATAGGGCACTGATAGTGGCTTTTACATAAATGCAAATACTACAGTATGTTTGCCTAATTCCTATAGTTATATTATATAAAATCTATTGTTCGTTTTGCTGGCTTGCTACATCATGACTTCTAGAAATATGTTGTATCTAGTTACTTACATCGAAGGGGAAACTTTAGTCTCAGTTAAGCACTTTGTGATTATCAAATTGAACATACATGTTTTCTGAAAAACTCAAAACTCAAAAGAGTCATCTTTGCATCTGCTAATATTTTTCATGTTTAGCTAGATAACCCTTATCTACCTTTTGATGATCTACTATAATAAGATGGACTGTACTTATGTTGAGATATTTTATTTTCTTAAAGAACATTCACATGAACTATGTATTCTGATAATGAGGGTTCTCACATGCAGGTGTGGACAACTGGAACAATGGGTGAGATCACACCGGTGAGTTGGACAACTTGACATTTTTGCACTGTGCGCTCATGTTTTCTCTTAGCTTCATTGCTGATATTTCTACTCTACAACAGGTTGTAATGATTGATGGCCGTGAAATTGGTGACGGGAAAATAGGTCCGATCACAAGACAAATCCAGAATGCATACAAAGTCCTGACAGCAGGATCTGGAGTACCAATTCCCAGAAATGCTGAAGAATAATCAACGTACAGGCGTGATCTACATGCCAGGACCAAAAGCAGTTGAGAGCAATGATAATGCTGCCATATGGTCGCTAATGTGAGGAGATGCACCGAACAAAACTATCATATCAAGCTGGAAAATGTATATTGCAATTAGGGGACCCTTAGAGTCAGTAGTGGAGTTTATTGTTTTCCAGTTAGCGATTTTTACCTACATTTCGGATTTGATTCGTAAACGATGATAAATTCAAAAAATATGACAAATGGTTGCCCCATTTGGCAATGTGGTGGGTTTTTAAAAGCATATGTGGGTTTTTCTTCTCGATTGAAAAGTTAGTTCAAAAGAATTTATACTGAAACCAAAAACCTCATTAGAATTAGTAAATACTCCCTGATTCCTTATATAATTTGATTTAACCTTCTCAATTTTTTAAAAAATATTAGTCGTTTTAGAATTTCTAGTTATTTTTCATATTCTCTTTTATATTTTTTCTTGTCTAATAAATATTACTCTTCTCATAGATAAACAACTTATTTTTTAAGTAGAATAAATAAGAACAATAAATTTATTTAAGTTGATTTCCTAATATTTATACATAAATCTAAAATAACATACATATATAAGGTATCTTAGAGATTAATAATCTAAGAGACTTTACTGATCAGTACCACCACCCCCCGTTTGGAACACATGACTATCGTAGAATTGCACCTGTTCCAAATATGAACTACTATTTTAAATTTTCATTATGCATTTTATTCAATCTTATTACTCAACCACATAAAAGACTCATTTTCTTCACTTTGGCTAATGTGTAGTAGCCATTTTGCTGGCCCCACTTTTTTCTTAACCACATCTCATGGGTGTGTTAACCAAACCATTTCTAATGGATTAGAGTTCACTCACCAAAGAGGGTGGCTCTCCCCGTTAATGGCATCATTATTTTTACAAGTAAAAAAAAGTCCGTATAAAACAATAAGTAAAAGCATCCCATCAATGAAGGTCGCGACGACGGTAGCACAGTGGCGGCGGCGACTCGAGCCGTCGACGTCGAGCGCTCGAATCCGATCACGTCGCTTGAATCTAGGCCGTCGATCTCCGCCCGGACGGTGGCGCGGGCGACGGTATGGAGGCGCTCGGCCGGCGCCTCGGGCACGGAGACCGAGAGAGCAGAAAGAGAGAGGCTCTCTCCAGACTCCGAGGAGTCAACCGGCCTCTTCGCCTCGGTCAAACCGGCAAAAGGCGCCCGATCCAATCATGGGACTCTGCACGGTGGGCCCCATCCCGGAAGCGTCTCTCTCCCCTCCTCGGGCCCCACCCGCCTCGGCTGTCTCTCTCTCCCCGGACGCAGACTGGCTGGGCCCCACGCGTCGGTCTCCACCTGCGCGCGCGGGTGCGCTCGCGCGGGCTGGCTGCAGGCTGCTGCCCCAATAATGTCCCGCACGTGGCCCACCAGCGCCGCATGGCCCGCCTCGAAGGCTCTCCACAATTCCACTTTCCAGTAGGGGGGTTGGTCTTTTTGCAGATGAGCCCCCTCTGTTTCTCATATTTGTGATTCGGCTCTGCTGGCATGTGACGTCCAGAGCTCCGACTAGTTTCCGGTACCACAAGTCCACAGTAATCGAGCTCTCTTACAACAGCAGTTCCTCGATGCAGCAGTAATCTACTTAGTTAGTACGGTTTTTGATCTTTTCGATTTTTCATCTGT
>KE372913.1:1225381-1237209 GCA_000418225.1 Zizania latifolia
GAGTCCGACATGCTCGCGGCTTGCTCTTTTATCTGATCTGTGGCCGCCTACCTGCTTGGGGTGTGCTGGGGTTAGGGGATTCTGGGGGTAGCTGGGCTAGGGTTTCGTTGGGGCGTGGAAGGCGCGGGTTTTGGGGTTGCGGCGTGGCCGTTCATGCTAAATCTTATGTTCTTGGATGGTCTCCTACCCCGATTTGGCCATTTTAGCTGTTAATCTGTGCTAGCTTGGCTTTGTTCATGCTTGCCGGTGAGATTTGTTGTATTTGGGGTTTCAGATACCATGTCCCATGTAAAGATGGGATCTTTGTATCAAAAGAAGCCCTTTTTGTCTTACTTCCTGCCGAACTTTCCAGATTAACTGATAATTTGTACTGCAATTTGATCTAGCTCGTCTCAATTCCTTGCGATTTCTCGGTGTAGTTGCTGGTTTATTGTTGACATTTGACGATGCCGGCAATTTAGGGCATGATCTTGGGATTAGGTATGATTTAGGTCATCATGTTACACGCGCTCTGTTTGGATATACCATGAAGATAGATCTTTACCAAAGTTTGCGCTTTGAATTTTCTCAGTTACAGGCACGATTTTATATATTGTCATTAATGATTTCTCAGCGAGTTTAGTTACTGTTTCTAACTGGTAAGTTTCATTGAGGATTTTCTGATTAATGGTTGGGAATCGGCATGTGTTTTTGGGGAAAAGGTACTTAATCATAGTCTTATTTTTTTTTCTCTTGTAGTTGTCATCTCACATTTTTACATGGTGCCTGAACACCAGAAACCAAAACTTAGGATATATGATCTGTTTGCTTTTTTCTCAGTTTGGTGTACACATATGCAATATTCAGCTATAGATAAAACACACAACATATACTTCCTTGCATTGAATTTGTTTTTAGTTGGGATCTTGAAAGACAGGTAGTCAGGTATGAAGAGATGATCCTTTTTCTTCTTTTGGAAGGTGTACCTCTAGTTTAGTATCCTTGAGGACTTAAACTGATCTCTAGTTTCAATATTTGATCTAGCTCTTCAGTAGTTCTGGTTTTTGGTTACTATGCATGTTCTTTTTTCTTGTTTATTGATTTTCTGACTTAGTGCTAGGTTTGATCTGTAAAATGCAAACAATGTTTAATGTAAGATGTGTAAATAATGAAAATTACAGCTTTTGATTTAATAGACCTTTCCTCTCCTTTTTTTCTTACTTGATGCATCACTGGCTTATTTATTTTGGCCATGTAAAACTATGGTCCTCTTCTACTTTTGGTTCCCTTTTCAAAGATTTTTTTCGTTAGGATTTTTTTTTGCTGAATTAGTTCTAACTTAGATAGAACTCAGAACTCTTACATCAACATCCATGCAAGTATTTGTGTGGCCCTGTATTTACTGTGCCAGTCTGCTCTTTTAGTCTTTTGCTGCGTCATCATACAATCTTTTTCAAAATCTACTTTTACCTATAGGGGGCAACTCTCTTGGAACTACTCTGTAGGCATGTTCCTGATATTTTAGCCTCTTTAGGTCTTGCTTCTTTCCTAGGGATGGGTATTTATGTTCACATCAGTTTGGATGGAGGAGCATGGATCGATTCAGAACTCATTTGCATATTGTTGCAGATAAGTGAGCCAGAGCAGTGGGGCTTGAGTTCTGTTAAAAAGAAGCTGCTGGTCTACTTCTACGGAACTAAACAGATGTAAGTTCTATTTTAACTGAACCATTCAATTTATATGTGCTATCTACTAGACTACATCTGTTTAGAGATATCTCGTGTGTTACTATTGAGTAGCCCATATTCCTTCTTTTTATTAGAAAGTTCCATCAATAATCAGGTTATATACATGACCGTGAAATGAGATTAAACATGATGCTTTTATTTGTAACTTACATGTTCTTTGGGGGATGATCGATACTAACTTTTTCTTTGCATACTAGCTACTTATCTACGTGAGTTAAATAATTTATACAGCTAAGCAGATATACCAAAGTCACCAGGAGCTTGGGTTGAGGTATTTGACTTGCGGGTGGGCTGGGTGGCTAATTGTGGATTAAACTAGGTAGTTTTCTTTAGGACGATGGATTGGGATGTTGGAGGAAACCCAAATATATCTAGGCCAATGAGCCTGAAATGATGGATGAATTATGTTGCTATGTATAATACAAGAAACAAAGGTAAAGAAAAGGATAAAAAAAGGAAAGAGGAATGTGCCTGAATGCCTACCAGAGTACCAAGCAGCCCAATGTCCAGCTGTCCACTTCCTCGTTCATCCCCTACCTTCCAGCCCCCTCCCTCATGCCCTAGCAAGCATAGTAGCGCTACTGCACAGCACTGCGTCACGCCTTTGGCTGTCATGTCACGCCTTTGGTCGTCATATTCCATCTTGCCTTCAGACGCCACGATGAGATCTCGCCTTGACATTAGAATTAAACCTTGGGTTGTTGAGTTCTGCCGCGTTTTTTTCGAATGATTCTTGATCATGAAGGCTGAATAGAAGATTGTACATCTAGTATTGACCCTCAAACAGAATATCCAATTTGATTTAAGTCTCGGGGGCTACACCGGGTGGGTGCACCTGTCTGGTGCCTGCAATGACGGAGTTTTGGTTGATTAGCCAGATGCAATGTTCGGCCTCAATATGATGGATCTTCATTGTATTCCATGGGCCAGATTAAGGGCTGAATCTCTCTTACTGAAGTCCGTGAAGATGAAGGCCCCAAGTTACATAAAAGTTTATTCAAGAATCAATGGCAAGCTCCTCACAATTTCATGCAAAACTCTGGAAGCAGAATCGCTACTTAGCTATGAAGAGCTTGGGGGCTACTGTTGGTGATATGTCCCTCGGGTACCCCAAGATGGGTATAGATCAAACTGAACAACTTCTGGAACACAGAGGGCTGATTTCTCAGAACTTCATTAAGACAGTGAATTTCTGAGGAAAAGCATAACATACCCTCATTGTCATCTTTGTCCTAGAGACCCCTTTTGTGGTTAGAAAATGTTTTGAGTTTGCTCGATGTATTTGCAATGTACAGGTTATGGACTGAAATTCACTACAGTGGCTTGGTAGTTAATTCAATAAAAATGTTAAATCCCTTTTTTGTTTAGATTCTACTATTAAAACAATGATGAAGAACCTGTAGAGAGGACATGGAAGCATCAGTTTTTTTCAGCCCATCATTGTTAGTTTTGCACAAAATATGTGGTATACTGGATGTCCTTACCTATAATCCCTGCATATTTGTATCTGACCTCCAGTTCTTTTTATTGTAGTGCTTTCTGCAACTATGCAGATCTTGAAGCATTCACTGAAGATAAACGGAGATCTCTACTTGCTAAGAGACAGGGCAAAGGATCCGATTTTGTGAGAGCAGTTGATGAGATAATTGATGTTTATGATTCTTTGAAGGAAGGTAATAATAAGGTTGGCTCGGTTGCCAATGAAGCGAAACCAGGTGTAGAAAATCACGGTAATAATAATAGCAGCTTGGATACAGAGGGTCTAGTGAGTAGCTCAAATATGGGTAGTGATAAAAAGCAAGATAATTCTGTCGCTGCAAGCAGTCATAACACGGTTGATTCTTATGAGCCTTCTGTTACTGCAATGGGGGATGAGAGATGTGTCGTAAATTCTGCTCCTGATGACCCTACTGAAAATGTATCCATCCTTGATGATATGAGAAACATCCCTTTGTCTACTAGTTCAATTTCAAAGAAACTAAGGGGGGATGCACAGCCTCAAAACTGCTACACACGGAGTAGGGTTTCATCATTGCGGAGGTCAAGAAGTTCACTAAATACTGAAACCAGAAAGGTTCAGGATTCTGGCAAGTTTTCGGGTGCAACCAGTTTGGCTTCAGTTGATTTGGTTGCTGATGGCAGTAAAGAAGGTTCCACTCATCGTGTGTTTGTTGAGGATGTAAAAGGTAACTCAGATTCCCCTTCTGGACATCATGATGTTTTGTTGCATTCCAGCAGGGGCACCTCCAATCAACCTGGCACACCTGGCACCAGTAACAACAAAAAACTGAATTATACCACTAAGGTAGACAGTACCTGCGACAGTGAAGCATCTCAAAATGGAGCTTCAGAAACAGAGTTTAAATTGAATGATGCATCAAGTATTCCGATGAAAACATCATTTATTTTTAAGACAAAGAAAAAGCCAAATAGAAAGCATTTTTCCCATTCTACAGATAAGCATGAAGAATTTCAGGCTGAGTTAAGTGAAAACATTGCAGATTCTCCAAATTCAAAGACTGAAGTAAACAAGTCAGACGGAGATGAGCACTTGCCATTAGTCAAAAGGGCAAGGGTTCGAATGGGAAGGTCTCAGTTGGAGGATTCGCCAGTTGATGGGATTGATGTTCCTAATGACAGACCAGAGCTTTCTACACTTGCAGACCAATGTAATACTCATAGCACAATCACACTACCTGCTGATGGCTGTTCAGCTGATCAGTTAGCAATGGTAAATGGTGTTCTTTTGAAGGGAAGAGTTGCAAATAGTGCTTCAATTCCATCATCCAAATTAGACATGCCAGGCCCATCAGGTGAAGGTCAGTCTGCTTGGAAGAATAAAGAATACCAACCAAAGATGTTAATGTTGGATGTTGAAGCTGCTTTGCCTCCATCAAAACGTCTTCATCGTGCCTTAGAAGCTATGTCTGCTAATGTTGCTGAAACTAATAATCTGCCTGAAGCAACAGGGTCAAAGCAGTTGATTCCAAATGGCTGTGTGTCTGCAGAAAATGGCCACTCTATTAAGTCTGTAGATACTGTAGTCACAACCACCAACAGATCTGCAATAGTGGAAAGCTCTAGACCATCTTTATGCACAGAATTGCATAGCCCAACATGCAAGACACACCCCTCAGGATCAATTCTACAAAATAACAATGCCCCTACTTCTGCTTCAGTTCCTTCAGAAGCAAAATATGATGATAATCATATTGTTACAAAAGGCAATATTTGTGAAGAAACTCACATTGATAGGAAAAGTACTTGTTTGCTGGTCTCTAATACAGTTGGTAATGATGTCTGCGGGAAAGGTTCAGCCCTTTCAATGAAGTTGAATGAGCCTGCCCTCGATGGTACACAGACCACAGCTGTACCTGACCGTTTATCTTCATCTTTGGGGACAGCTAGTGTTAATGAGGTTACTAAGTCAGTCAACAGCATTGAGGGCACAAAATCAGTTGACCATCGTGCATATGATGCTGACAGAAGTGTTGAAAAATGTGACGAGCCAATCTACCGAACAAAATTCCTTCTTTCTAATAATAGTGCGACCAGTGATTCTATACCACATAGTGAAACTGTTTTAGCTGAATCAGCAGTCAATGTGGGTGATACTACAAGCATCTCTTCGCTGGCCACTAAATCATCCAGTATACAATCTGACGCAGACACCCGAATATTTGAAGTGTAAGCTTTCATACCAAATTGAATGTTTGCTTATGTCTGGGTGAGCTATTTGTTTATTTTGATAGGTTCCATATCTTGTCAATTACCTCTTTGCAACAAAGTTAAAGGCATGCATTGATTTGGCTTTGTCTCTTTTCCAAATTTATGTTAATGCCCTTTTCTTCAATGTGATGGATAGAGGTACAACCCTTGTGATGTTAACCTGATGTTTTCATCTATGAAAATGCATTCCTTTGGACTAAATAACTTGAGTCGATGCATGCCTTAAACATATTGGTAACACTTCATAATCTAGTTCACTGAATAAAATTAAGTGGGCAAATGAATGCATGACCGATGCCATCTTGATTTGCTCGTCAACAAGGAGCTTATTGCTCTTGTGTAGTGCTATTGCTTTATGAGTTGGATTTTGAAATACTCTGATGATAACTTCTTTCGTTATATCGTATAATATTTCGATACTATATGTCTTGTGGATGCCAATACACCTTTTGTAGGCTATTTCAGCTATCCTTCACAATTCTTTATTAAGGAGAATTAGTTCATACTGTTTTGTACCTCCAGATGTTCCTAATATATATGTTTTCTCTATCTCGTGTTTAAGTATAGAGCCTGTTATAGGAACCTGACATTTAGGAGTTTGTGGAGAGCAATACTTTAGGCCTCAATGGAAATGCCATTCATATGGTTCATGTCTGAAATAGTGAAATCTATCTCTTGAGCTCTACAGGGTATATACTACATTACACTTTAGGAGTTTCTTGCTGTATCTTAGGCTCTTAGCAGGGATGCTGATTTTTCAACATAGAGTATGATGAACTGATGGCCTATTCATGTAGAATGCCTGGAAGAGCAACTCTCTTGGTTTTATTGTATCTTTGCCTGGTTTTGTTCTACCTTATGAAATTAGTACTTAATAAATTTAACTTAAGGTGGTCTTCTGAAAAGGCATGGTGATACTTATTTTTGTATTGCAGGCACACCTTCTCATCTTTGACATTGAAAGAACTTAACCATAAAAACCTAAAGGATAAGAGCACTTCTCCAGATTCAATGCCTATGAAAGAACTTATTGCTGTTGCACAAGCTAGAAGGTTCTCTCGATCAACTTCCTTTCCAGATAACTTTCTGAATGCCAAGTACATTCCTGAAACTGTAGTTGATACACCTGCTTTCAAGGAAGGACCACAGAAACAGTTGTCACCTATGAACCGGATAATCATACCCACCTCTGCAAATGATACTATTCATTCTAGGAGTCCTTTTGATAGTCAGCATCCGAAGACCTTGAACAAATTAACAGGGCAAGATGAGGCTAATGCAGCACGAAGGGCTTTTGGAGCTTTTCTTGGTACACTGACAAGAACAAAAGAAAATATTGCACGTGCAACACGGCTTGCTATTGATTGTGCCAAACATGGCATTGCCGGGGAGGTTAGATACTTAGATCATGCATATTGCTCCTTTTTTTCTTTGACAGATTATACTGTTCTGTTGTGACTCCTTGATCCTCATTTCTCATGCCTTTACTGTTATTTTAGGAGTATCATCATTTACTTGCTTGTAGATTTAGTGAACATTGTTGCTTTCTTTGTTTTATTGGTGTATAGGAAAAGTTTTATTATTGATTCACTTAGCCTATTTATGTTGCTATATTCTTTGTGCCAACTACCGTCTTTTTTATGGTAGATGATCAGGCATCAAGAACTTCATTACTAAGAGCACTGTTTCTCATAGCACGTAGTTTCTACATGCTTTTGATGTGGTTATGACAACATATATACCAACTTAGGGACATTGTCAACATTGCTTTATTTACCACTTCTAGAATTTTTATTATATTATGAAATCTCATTTTTAGAAGCATGCTTCATGCTTTCAGATCATCAAGAAAGACAACGTTCAACCAATTGGCAATAATCAATTTTCCTTTCTTTTGACTTATTTAGGCTATTGATATTATTGTTGAACGCTTGGAGAAGGAGTCGAATTTATATAAGAGGGTGGACCTTTTCTTTCTTGTGGATTCAATAACTCAATATTCTCGCAATCAAAAAGGTAACTGTGTAACCTTTATGATCTTTTCCTCACTATTTTGTATGCACAATATTTTTTAATGCTGTAAGAAATTTTGCAGGTGGAGCTGGAGATGTATACCCCTCTCTTATTCAGGCAGTTCTACCTCGATTACTTTATGCTGCTGCACCTCCTGGAAATTCAGCATGGGAGAATCGAAGGCAGTGTCTGAAGGCAGGCACCTTTAGTAATCTGATAGAACAGGTCATGTGTAATGTTCCTTTTTGTCCTCTTAAAGTCTTTTATTTTATTGTTAGGTTTTGAAGCTTTGGCTTGAGAGGAAAACACTCCCAGAGTACATCATTCGCCATCATATTAGAGAACTGGAAGCTATCAATGAGGCATCTTTTGGAAGTTCTCGCCGTCCTTCAAGGACAGAAAGAGCTTTAAATGACCCGTTGCGTGACAATGAAGGAATGCTTGTTGATGAGTATGGCAGGTATGCTTGTCAAACTGATGTATGAATAGTAGTGTATCATGTGTATATTGTTAATATGTGTGCTTATGCAATCAAGATGATAAGATGAGTTACATACATAAAATGGGATCATCATGTGCCAACTCTTCATAGAGGGGAGCAGGCAATGTTGGTGCAGAGTTGATGGAAGTTATATATACTATGCAATTCTGAATATTTTTTTAGACGTGCATATTCTTCAGGTGCTCTTTTTGGTCAGTTAAGCAGCATTCAATGATGGATGAATGGTGCCAACATCCAACTAACAAATATTGTATTAAATCCGCCATGACTGGAACATTAGCAAGAAATGGGGGTATCACACCTGAAATATAGGACTAGATTTTTTAATGTTGCAAACCTGGTCAATCGGCACCCCTTTTCATATTATCTGTGAGAGCAATCTATTGATAAATAAAAGAGATGCATTAATACATGCAGTACATTGATATGACCTCACCGCTTTACTTGGCAATTCACTGTCCTGCGCATGGAATTATGCAGCATTATCTTTTGTTATGCAGAAGTATCTCATCAAAATTTCTCTCCATGTTTATATGTTCCATTATTTTCCACAGCAATGCTGGTTTTCAACTACCAAACTTAATTTGCACAAAAGTACTTGAAGATGAGGAAGGAAGTTCCTCAGAAGATAGAAGTTTCGAAGCTGTTACACCTGAACAGGATGCCCCCTGCACTGATGAGAAGGAAGAATCACAAATGCCAACAGATAAGCATCATCACATCCTTGAAGAAGTTGATGGTGAGCTTGAGATGGAGGATGTAGCTCCACCATCTGAAGTTGAACCTAGCACCAGATGTCGACCAGAACAAAGTGACACCAAGGGCATAGCATCTGATCAAAATACTTCAGATATTGGTCCTCCCCTCCCTGATGATAGGCCTCCATCGCCCCCACCATTACCATCATCTCCTCCTCCTGTTCCGCCGCCACCACCTGCTCCAATTACTCAAAGTGTGCAGTTGCAGCCAACATTACAAATCCCATCAGATCCAATTGGTCCACATCCTCCTAGAACTACTCATGTATGTATATTCGCTTTCTGTGCATAAAGGAATTTATTCATTTTTATATTATGAAACTAATGGTTCCTTTTCTTTGGCAGAATGTTCAGACACAACAGCCAAATTCTATTGTGGAATGCCCAGGTGGTATGAACTCTTCTGTTGCACCCTTGCAGCCTCCACCATTCTGTAATTCAGGCTATGGGGCACGTCCAAATCAGATGCCACCTCCACCGCCAATTGCACCACCCAATCCTCCTGGACCCCATGGAAACTTTCCTGCACCCCCTGCACCATACCATGGGAATAACTATCGTCCACCCCCAATTGCATCAATACCTAACGAGGGATATCATTTGCAACCACCACCCCCTCCACCTCCTATAAACCAATTCCCCTATCCACCACCTGAGCCCCAACAAAGGCCACAACCTTGGGGTAATAATGGTTCATCCTACCCTGAGAGATATCGATATAATGGCAATGATCGAGATCATCACAGACATGAAAGAAGACATCGTGGGCATGATAGACGACACCGCTATGATGATAGAGGATATCACTTCGATGATAGAGGATATCACTATGATGATAGGGCACACTACTTTGACGATAGAGGACAATATTTTGATGACAGAGGACATTCCTTTGATGAGAGATCTATTAGGGGACCGATGCACCATGAAGTTGCTGACAGGGGCAGATTTCCTTTTCCTCCAGGTACTTTCTTGTGGAGCATGGTCATGCTGTGAGTTTCTTCTGCACGTTCTTCATGCTCTAAGACCCCACAGAAACAGCAGAATAACTGTTATTTTCTTCGATCTTCATGAAATGAACTGTTATTGTACGGTTCTCTGAGAAATAACATATCGTTTCTCTGATCGCCCAATATGAAGTTAATTTCTTTGTTCTTGATTCTTATCCAGGGCCCCCTGTTCCAGACCATTTTGATGCATCGTCATCAGCGCCAATGCACTATGGTCCACCATCGGATCCTCCACCAGGTCCTTGCTCTGGGTGGTCTATGCCACCTAGGTCATCTAATTATTCTCCCTCCAGACATTCTGTGGAGCCTCCGGTTCCACATGTAGGAGGTATATTACATGCTCCGTCATTCTGCTTCCTAATATAAGCTGCATTGATTTGCCTCTACCGTTACCAATCAATTTCTTCGGAGAATCCAGTTTCATAAGCTTTTACTTTGTCAGCAGCAGTTATATGGCTAGAAAATTTTCAACCTTTACTGTAAAACCCCAGCGAAAAATCATGAGGGAATGCATGAAAGAAAAGCATAATATTGTTGATGTTATGCCCAAAATTTTGGGTTCACACTGTTTCCTTTCTAATATAACCTGCACTAATCCTAGTCAGTATTTCTTTGGGGTTCATGAAATATTTTGGTTGCACTATATAGTTCGCATGATGTAATATGCTAAAGCAATAATACAAGCTGTTCCAAAGAAATAGACTTCAGATCGCATCGGTTGACAGAATACTAATTCTGCATCTTTTATCGCAGCGAATGGTAGCTGGAGACCAAGATGACATTTTGCTATAGTTGAGTGGTATGCTATTTGTTACATTTCTCTGATCATCATATGTGACAGTTATCTTATTTTTCTGATTCATCTGATATACTGCATTCCAGGGTCGAAGCTTTTGTCGGTTGGGCACCTGGAAGGCTGTAACAGTTTATGGAGCTTGGCATGAAGACCCTCCAGAGAAGGGGGAGAAAACACCTGCCTCCTTGTAAATATGTATCCTAGCATAGTTCTTCTGCGAATGCAGAGGCAGCGGAAGGCAGACGGATCATAACGAGAGCTGTATTGTTGTTAGCCATAGACTGTATTTGTTTGCCTGGCAGTGCTGGATTTCTCTTCGGAGAATCTCATTGTTCATGTCCATTCATGCGAACCCTCTGACAACAGCTACTACCTCTGATGTCTTACTGAAACCGTTTGATTACAGCGTACATAAACAATAAATACAAATCGTTTTGCCGCAGTTCTTGTTTCAGTGCCGACTGGTTGTGTGAATTTCTTGTGAAATGAATCATTCTTGTGAGTTGTGAAGTGAATCCACAAGAATCGGCACGCAATTCTGCGTCTTTCGGTAGCACCGTTTGCAAACAAGCTAGCTCACCTTAACATTACACAGCTCGTACCTGTTTTCAAAATGGACATATATGCACTGAATTAGTAAAATCATTTGCTGACTGCTGTACTGTTGCTGACTACCTATCCAGTTCCAATCTACCAGTAACTAAAAAGTATTAGATATTTCAAAAAAAATTGTATTTTTTTACTTGTATAACCAAGTGCCACTGACCCTTCACCAACAGTGCATCTGTGCAAGTAAACAATATGGTTGGTCATGGCTGATGATGCCGCATGCATGCTCCCGGTATGAAGCACCTAATTTTAACCATGCATCTCTTCTCACCCTGCCCTAATTTTCTGGTTTAATTACCCAACTAGTTAGAATAATTAACCGATGTCTTTATATAAGAAGTGGCACTTTGCCAGCGAGGGAGGCCAGTGGTAGCACTAGTGGAGGTCGCCAGCTGCCAGCCAATGGCTGGGACGTCGGCGCTTCACGCCGCGGCGGTCGCCGCCGTCCTCCTCGTTCTACCTTCCTTCTTCGCGGCCGTCGCGGCGCAGGGCAAGGCCAAGGCCTTCTGCATCAGCCAGTTTGCCATCGCCAGCCAGGCGTGCTCCATCCTGCCTCCCAGTGCCCCCGAGGAGCACGACGACGACGATGACGACGACGATCACCACGACGATGACGGCGGTGGCGGTGGGGATGATGATGATGACGGCGGCGGCGGCGGCGGGGACCGTGAGCGCCACCACGGC
>KE372914.1:40907-51240 GCA_000418225.1 Zizania latifolia
AAATGACCGGCGCGAGGCGGGGAGCAAGAATCTTGGCCCAGATTTGGCCTAGAGCGACGACGAAGGTGGATTGGCACGGCGGTGGGTGGCGCTAGGGCGCGGGAAAGGCGGGCGGGAGGTTAGGGACGGGACTGACAGGTGGGGCCCACCTGTTAGTCGCTGGCGGCGTGCGCGCGAGGCGGCTGGGCCTACGGGCGAAGATGGGCCGACGGGGGCACGGCTTTAGGCTAGCGGGGGTGCACGTCTAACGGGCTGGCTGAAGGCCGGCCCAAGAGCGGGATTCGGATTTTTATTTTAAAAATTGTTTTTTCATTTCTTTTTCTTTTAAAAGGGCTCTAAAAATTCAGAAAAATACATTTTTGACTCAGAAAAATTCTTATAAAATTCTTTACATTTTTAGAGACTTCTGCAAAAATTTTGAGCAACATTTTATTTACAAAACTTTCTTCCTCAAATTTTAATACTCAAAATTCTTTTCTTTTCTTCAAAGAAAATTCCATTTTAAATTTTCTTTTTCTAAAAATTCTTTTTCCTTTTATTTTATTCACAGTTTTTATTACTTTATATTTTGAAAATTTTAGGCTGTGACAAACATCCTCTTCCGTCAGTCACTCATCGATCTCGGTATTTCAGTGGATAGCCTCTAAAAGGAGGACAGCTTTCCGTTCTATGGTATCATACCCGAATAGAGCTCGGTACCGCTCGGTTCAAAAACTCTACCGGTCACGTTCGGCTCTCGAGACAATTATCGGACGAGCACATCACCTTCTTGATCGTAGAATACGACATTCCGTTCTACGCCGTCCTTGAAAGGCCATCCATAGCCAAGTTCATGGCCATTGGATACTACCCGTACTTAGTGCTCAAGATGCCGGGTCCCAGTAGAGTTATCACTGTTCGGGGAAACATCGGCATCTGTTGGTGAACGATACGTGACATAAATCAAATACATAAACTGAGATATCGAACTCAAACGATGAAGCCTCTAATTAATGCATTTGAATCTGAACCACGCATCTGATACATCATGATCGATACATAAACTAAGATGTTGGACTTAACCGATAAAGCCTTAGATCTATTAATCAATACATGTTTGGCGGAACTTACCTCTCGCCGGAGATCGGAGCGATGCAGCCCCGCGAGAGAGCAAGAACTCGCCGGTGGCAAGTTTTGGCGATGCGCCGAGAGTTTGTTTTTGTTGATTGTTGTTATTGTAAACTAAGCCTAAACGTTACATATTTATAGTCCAGATGTCCTACATGGTTACGACTGCAACTAATTTATCTTTATCTCCGTAACAAGGTCTATCTTCCCTTTATACTGGCTTCTTCGTATCCTTATCCGATCACACGTGCGTATTGCAGTTGGGCTTCATTGACCGTGCTTTGACCGGACTTGTTGATTTCCCTTAATTTTGCCGAAACTGCATTGGGCCTGGGCCTTACCAAATTTTGCCGTTAACAGCATCTCCCGCGCATGTGAGAAGGACAGTCTCGCCCTAGCAGAGGCTGTCGACCTAACGGCTCAAATGGAGGAAACCCACAGGCAAATCCACGTGCATCCTCCCGAGGCCTCTGAAATTCTAGTCAAGACACCAACCACTTCGGAGATCTCCCCCATAACCTCGAACACCAAGAAGATTACCTCTCCGACGCAGACCCGACAAAGACCATGACTATCGGGGCAGGGCTCGACCCCAAACAGGAAATCATGCTCATCAGCTTCCTGCGCTTCAACATGGACATCTTTGCATGGAAGCCCTCTGATATGCCTAGGGTTCCTTGGGAGCTGATCGAGCATAAACTCCAGGTATATCTGATTGCAAAGCCGATAAAGCAGAAAGTACGAAGGTTTGCCCAAGATAGGAAAGAGACGATCAAAGTCGAAATCACCCACCTCTTAGCAGCAGGATTCATCAGTGAAGTTTACCATCCTGAATTTCTCGCTAATCTAGGCCTGGTAAGAAAGAAAACGGGACAATGGCGGATGTGCGTCGACTACACCAACCTAAACAAACACTGCTCGAAGGATACCTTTGGGCTACCTCGGATAGACCAAGTAGTCTATTCAACGGTAGGATGCTCCCTCCCGTGCTTCCTCGACTGCTATTCCGGCTACCATTAGATCAACCTTAAAGAAGAAAACCAGGAGAAAACATCCTTCATCACACCTTTTGGAGCATACTGTTACACAACCATGCCCTTCGGCCTGAAGAACGCAGGAGCAACCTATCAGCGGGCCATCCAGTGATGTCTTTCGGAACAGATAGGCCATAACGTTGAGGCATATGTCGACGACGTGATCATAAAATCTAGAGAAGGAGACAACCTCATTAGCGACATCGCCGAGACATTCGCTAACCTGCGAAAATTTCGATGGAAGCTTAACCCTGAGAAGTGCATCTTTAGGGTACCATCCGGACAACTACTCGGGTTCATCGTCAGCAACCAGGGCATTGAGGCCAACCCCGACAAAATAATGGCGATAATGAAGATGGATAAACCCAACAACGCCAAAATAGTCCAGAAGCTCACCGGTTGCATGATGGCTTTTGGGAGATTTATCTCCCGTCTAGGGAAAAGAGGAGCTCCCTTCTTCAAGTTATTGACAAAAGAGAAAAAAATTCAATGGACAATTGAGGCTGACAAGGCGTTCTCCGCGTTGAAGAAATTCTAGACCACGCCACCAATCCTTACAGCTCTAAATCTAGAAGAGGTCCTCCTCCTCTACATCATCGCTACAACCAATGTCGTCAACATGGCCATAGTAGTTGAGCGGCCCGAAGAAGGACATATCTTCCTAGTCCAAAGGCCGGTATATTTCATATCAGAAGTCCACGGTCTATCAAAAGCAAGGTATCCACAAGTATAAAAGCTCCTTTACACCATCCTGTTCACCACTCGGAAGTTGAAGCATTACTTCCAAGCCCACAAGATCATGGTCGTAACAGAATACCCACTAGATGACATACTTTACAATCGAGATGCAACAGGACGAATCGTCAAATGGGCCGTCGAGATGGGGGAATATATGATGGAGTTCTGCTCCCATACCGCTATAAAGTCACAAGCCCTAGCCGACTTCGTCGCTGAGTAGACCGAAACATAGCTACCCCCAGGCCGAGAAGAAAAAGAATACTAGACAATGTACTTCGACGGCTCCCTCAGCATAGACGACGTCGGTGCAGGAATTCTCCTTATCTCTTCAAAAGGAGAAGAGTTGCGCTATGTACTATAGCTGCTGTTTAAAGCCTCAAACAACGTGGCAGAATACGAAGCCTTGATACACGGCCTCCGGATATCTGTATCCCTCGGGGTTAAGTGGCTTATGGTCTATGGAGACTCCAAGCTGGCTATTTGCTAGGTTAACAAGGACTGGTCTTGTACCAGTGATAAGATGGACGCCTACTGCGCTGAGGTACAGAAGCTCGAAGACAAGTTCCTAGGCCTAGAATTCCATCATATTCCTCATGACGATAATTCGGCAGCTGACGCCATCGCCCGCCTTTGTTCCTCTCGGGCAATTGTCCCCAAGGGCTTATTCGTCCAAGAGCTCATTAAACCATCAATCAAGGACGACGCGAACCAAAGAACTAGCTCATCGGCAATCGTCGCCATGCTCGATGACGCTAATGATTGGCGACAGCCCTTCATCGACCACATCCTGAAAGACACAGTTTTAGAAGACAAGACCTTGGCCGAACGGCTAATAAGATGAAGCAAGCAGTATATAGTTATTGGGGATAAACTATATAAGCGCGAGGCTTCAACAAGGGTACTTCAAAAGTGCATCTCATCGAGCGAGGGCCTCCAAATCCATAATAAAGTTCACATAGGGGAATGCAACAATCAAGCCGGGGTGAGGACGTTGGTTGGTAAGGCCTTCTAATTAGGCTTCTATTGGCCGACAGCCAATAGCGCCGCTAAAGAATTAGTCAAAAGTACACAGGCTGCTAATTCTTCATCAAACAAAGTCACCTCCTGACTCAAGCCCTTTAAACAATCCTACCAACTTGGCCCTTCGCTTGCTGGGGGCTTGATATGGTAGGACCTTTTCAAAAGGCTCCCTAGGGCATCGACCGGCTCTTGGTAGCTATCGACAAGTTTACAAGTGGATAGAAGTCATGCCCCTAAAGAGTTGCATGACCAAGAAAGCAGCACAATTCATCAAAGGATCACTTATCGGTTTGGCATCCCAAACCAAATAATAGCCAACCTTGAGACTCAGTTCACAGCAAACGATTTCTGGGATTTTTGCGAGGAACGACTGATCGAGGTCAAGTATGCGTCGGTTGCTCATCCTCAGGCCAATGGACAGTGCGAGCGCGCTAACGGAATGATCCTACAAGGTTTAAAGGCCCGAATTTTTGATCCTTTGTAGAAATACATCGGGAAATGGCTCCAAGAACTACCCACGGTACTCTGGAGGCTTCGCACGTAGCCAAACCGAGGCACAGGGCAGACACTCTTCTTCCTAATCTACAGCTCTGAAGCAATCCTACCAAGTGATATGCTACACAACTCCCCCTGAGTTTAATATTATGATGAAGGAACCGTGGAACAGATAAGGACTGAAGACATCGACTCTATCGAAGAAGCTCGGATAGTGGCCATAGTTCAGTCAGATCGGTACCAACAAACCCTTCGGCGATATTATGACCGCAACGTGCAAAACAGAAGCTTTAAAGTAGGTGACTTGGTACTTCGCCGAGTACAATCAACCATCCGGATGCACAAACTCTCTGTCCCCTGAGAAGGGCCTTTTATTATCTCCAAAGTAACAAGACCAGGGGCATACAGACTAATGTGAGAAGACGGGCAAGCAATACCGAACTCCTGAAATATCGAGCACCTTCGTCGGTTTTATGCTTAACAATATTTTGCTAATAATCTTTTTCGATGATACATGTCCAAGCACTCGTCGACCCCAGGATGCTGATTTCTTCATCGACACTGTCCACTACTTCCCCCCGGCCATGCATCTGGGTCAGGAAGGGGCCAATCCTCAGGCTATACACCCACAGTCGAGCATCACTTTCACCGACCTCGCCGACTACTTAACCCCAGGCATACAACTTGGCTAGGAAGGGGTTAGCCCTTAGGCTGTACACTCACAGTCGAGCATTACTCTCACTGACCTATGCCGATTACATCCCCCTCCGCGTTAGGCACCAGATGGCCGCCGTGCATGCAACCGGTTCGGGGAGAGGGTTGACTTCTTAGTCGTACACTCACAATGGCGCACCTTGAAGAACTCACTGACCCATGCTGGTTACATCCCCCTCCGTATTGGGCGCCCGATAGCCACCATGCATGCAATCGGACCCGGGAGAGGGCCGACTCCTTAGTCGTACACCCACAATCACGCATCTTTGAAGAACTCGCCGACCATTGTAGACTACATCCCCCTCCGAGTTGGGTGGCACATGGCTGCCATGCACACAACCGGACCCAAGAGAGGGTCGGCTACTTAGCCACACACCCGTAGTCTCGCATCTTCATCGACTCCACTGATAAAACATCGTGTGGGTGGTAAGCAAACACACAACGAATGGTACACGATTAATAAAACAAATTCAAAAACTCCTTTATTTCTTTAGGACTAATTTTTTACAGGAGCAAGACTACTTCAAAGAATGGGACACAGCAACAAGTACACTACTTCAAAGAAGGGGACACAACCTCCTTCAATCAAATGAAGAAAAATGCCCTGGTGGCCAGAGACAGCATTCTATAAAGCAAACGCGATGGCTATAAGAACCAAGGTTCTCACAGCAACTCCGCACGCTACAGCATCAATATATCACGACCGACATGAGCACCGAGGATCTCGAGGACCATCACCGTGGTAGCAGCAACTCCGCGCAATCTTCGCCTTCACCGGAGGAGATAGTCACCGACCCTGAGAGACCAGCACAAAGGGAGAGCAGTATTGGCCCAACCTCGACAGTGGGGTCAGATACCTTTCTAGGGTGCCTGCGTCGGTGGATGTCTCTAGCTCCTACCGCAGGATTGAGCCTCTACCTTGGCATCCGGACATCAAGACAGGTGGCACAAGAGCGCCAGATGGTAGCATGTTAGTAGAAAGATCTACGTCACCAAAAGGTCTCGAGAAGGATACTGCATCTTGCTGCGACGATGAAGCCAAGAGTCATGCATTACACGAGTGAAGATAAAACAAATTCACACAAGGATCAACATACCAGATGAACCAGATGGCTTGAGATTAAAGTAGCCAGTTCCACGGTCAAGCCAGCACATCGCGGATCCATGAAGCAACAAGCGACATCGATAATCTCTCCCTTGTAGGTGTGAAGAAGAAGGAATCTCAAAGCAAAAAAGAAAGAACTAGGAGGACTCGTTGCGAGGCTCAGAAGGGGGGACGATGGCTTAAATAGAGACATTCCCCTAACCACCCACGTAGCGAATGCCGCTTCGATTGCCGTGCGCTTTATGATGGAGAAGGCGAAGTGGTTCTCACTGCGTTCTCTCCACCAGTGCTCTGCATGCTACGCGTGACTCTGTCAGAGGCAGGACGTCTTTTTAGCCTTTTTCATCTGTCACGCGTTAACCACGGACGGGAGAAGGAATTATGAAATAGCCCTTTTTAGAACAACGGGCGACGTCCATAGCGGTTGAAATCTCCTGCATAGGTGGACCACACTTAGGGGCTCGTGCACGCTCGAAGATCTTCATGCTAGGGGCTCGCGCGAGCTCAAGGACTCCCATGCTCGGGGACTCGCTCGACCCGAAGTATGAGTTCCCGGGGACTAAAAGTCCCCGAGAGCTTACAAGCTCAACGGGCCTCGATCTCTTGGGCGTCTGGGTGGATGAGATACCCGAACAACATGACATCAATTTACTCAAAGACTGAAGACTAATTTCCTTCCAGTTCATCACAAGTTCAAGATTTCAAGCATGACCTTTTTATAGCATGGTCTCAACGACGACAGAAGACAAGATTATGAAGCAAAAGATTATTATTTGCAGGATATTCTTAGACCCTCGAGCAAAATATTCCATTTAACTCGAGGCTCGGGGGCTACACCATGTGGGTGCACCTATGCGGTGCACCTCACATAAAAAAAGGTGATCAAAAGCTTTTTAAAGACATCAAGGTTTAACAAAGATGTTGAAGTTCTAAATTAAAGGAGAGCTCCTCCCAACTTGTTTTGCCGAAGATTTCTTCAACTAAGTCGAGAAGAGCTCGGGGGCTACTGTCAGGGATATGACCCCTGGGTACCGCGCAGTTGGGCTTATCAGACCAGACCAAGGGTAGGCCAAGACCAGCATTGACCATCTGGTATGGCCCATAAATAGGGGTTTGATTCTAATAAGGAAAGTTGAGTGCTTATCAGGTAGTTAAGCTCTGGATATGATATCTAGTTGTTTATTTATACCAGAATCCTTGTAATTAGGGATTTAGTACCCAACTTTGATAGGCAATCTAAGTCCTACTTAGGATAGAGTCCTGGATTATTAGTCTTACCTCCTAAGTATATAAAGGAGGCGAGACCCCCTAGAAGACAAACCTTTCAGCATATTTTTCTTGCTTTTGACGCCCTAAGCCTCCATAGCTTGATTGCGTCGTATTATAAGATCCACCATCATAGTACACACCAATACACTAGACGTAGGGCAATTATCCTCTAGGAGGCCTGAACTAGTATATACCTTGGTTCTTGTAATCTAGTGTCGACCATCGGGTTCGAAGGCGTTACACTTTCCTTACACACATCTAATCACCATCTCGGGTACCCCCTTGGGTGGACTGATCGGTGATTCACCGACAATATCTCTATTACGGAGGACCTTATCTATCAATGACATACCGATAGTATATTTCTAATCCGTTAAAATTATAATGACACATTTTAACTATCCCTTTCTTATAACTATGGCAATCTCGTATTTTGCACTCCTTTTCAGTATTAACGTTCTTAAATCTGAAGAAACTTATTTAATCAGATCTCTGAGTTTTTGTTTTTTTAGAAAACAGTTAGAAAAAATTTCAAGCAAAATAATTTCCATGGTATAATCATAAATTGAGAAGAGAGAAGTAAATTTCAAAGCCAGACATGGCTCTTTTCGCGAGGATTTATCAATCTACACTAGTTCTCATTAGAGCACTCTTCACAAGAGTATCAAAAAAAGGAAGTTTTACTTGCCTAGCACAAGTCTAGCAAGTTCGTAGTCTTAGCTCGTAGATGCACACAAAGTTTTCAATCTACACTCCCTCTCACAATCTTGTGCTAATAACTATCGAAATGATCAAATTGATGACTGATGGCACTCTTCAACTCCTCTTAGTTATAAAATTGATATGGGACTTTAAAAGCTAACGAAGTCCAAGCAAGGGGTATTTACAGCGCTAACTATTTAAACTAGCTGCTAGATCTGTTGAGAAACTCTGCTACATGCGTAGTCCAGAGCCTTGCGATAACGAGCAAAAGACACAGTATGTAGGAAAAAAGTTGGCTACTTTATAGATCTGACTTGAGATGCATTACAATGAGAACTATTTACAGCCAAAACCTATAAGGATAAGCGTGCCCAACAAACCGATGCTTATCTCCTGGATATTCGGTTTCCTAACACTTCCACTTGGGCACTCTACATGACATGCATATGCCTCATCAAAACTCCCTAAAAACCTAGTTGGAAAAATTTGGGAGAAATAGTACATAGCGTGCGTCTTAGTTATATGAATTGCTTCATTAAAAACCTTAATATGAGAAACTTTAGGAAAACTCATTAAAGGAAAAAAGAGTATAATTCGTCCAAATATTTCGTATGATCTTTAAGATCAATTCGGATACTTAGTCTGCTTGACTAAGATTTAATTCTTCTTTTTGGTGTTATGTGAAGTTTCTCTCTCTAAAATGCACAAGTCTTTAAGTCTAACGAACACATCTTTCAAAACTAGATGTTTTAGGAGAGACCTAGTGAATAATCTGCAAGATTTTCATATGACTTGACGTGCATCACATTTATTTCATTCTACTTATGCAATTCATGAGCATAACAGTACTTGGGGTTTATGAGCTTTATCAAATTGCTCTTCACATATCTTGACTACATTTGTGCAACGCAAGTTATATTATTTTCATGCATAATAGTGGGGCATTAATATGATTCAATTCTCATAACTTCTAGATACGATGAACCATTCTTCTAAACCATGCATATTCTGGTTAGTCTTAATACAAAACAATTATTTCTGAGTGTTTCGTCGAAGTCGATGCATGACTTTACTTTGACGGTTTCTAGGATACTGTAGTTCCACCACATATAAAAACATAGCTAGATAGTGCAAGTATGTTTACAGCAAACGTAATGTCTGACTTAATACAGTAGGCCAGGTATATTAGCGTACCCACAGCACTCAAGTATGAGAATTCTGGTCCTAAAATTTCTTCTCCTCTTCTCTAGATCTTTATTGTCGGTGAATTACCGAGCAGTCCACCCAAGGGGGTACCTGAGGTGGCGATTAGATGTGTAAGGGAAGCGTAGTGCCTTTAAACCCGATGGTCGACTCTAGTAAACAAGAGCCAAGGTTTATACTGGTTCAGGCTTTCCAGAGGATAATAGTCCTACGTTCAGTGTTTTGGGTATATAATAAGGTGTCTAAGCTTACAATACAACGCAATTAAGCTATAAAGACTTAAGGCATCGAAAGCAAGAAGAATAAGATGCCTCTGGCGGTGCCTCGCTCCCTTTATATACTCTAGGAGCGAGCCCAACAACCCAGAACTCTATCCCGAATCGATCTCTTGGATATCTATGGTTGCCTACCGAACTCGGGTGCTAATATCCTAATTATAAGGATTCTGGTACTAACATATCTCCACATACCATATCTAGGGCTCAGCTTCCCGATAAGGACCTATCTTTCCTTATCAAAACCAAACCCCCTTCATGGGCCATAGCAGACTCCAATGCTGGACTTGGCCTGCTCTCAGTCTAGACTGATAAGCCCAACACGGGGTAACCTAGGGTCATATCCCCGACAGCAGCCCCCGAGCTCTTCTTAGCTTGGTTGAAAATCTTCGACTGAACAAGTTGGGAGGAGCTCATCTTTTAATCTGAGTCTTTGTGCTTTTGCTTGAAGTCTGATAATCTTGAAAAAAAGGCATTAATCTTCTTTTTCTTGTAAGGTGTACTTGTTGGTGAAGTTTTTGGTCACACACGTGGCCTGAGAGATCTGCTTAACTCTAGTGCAGGTCCTAAATTTGTGGTTCGTGGCGTGCCAATCAGTTTGATCCTGCAACTGATAAGATAGACAAGAAAAACATAAGCAGTAACGCCTATCGGCTGTCGAGCCGATGGTT
>KE372914.1:116980-128347 GCA_000418225.1 Zizania latifolia
GCCCAGTCCGAGCAATGTGATTGGAGAACCAATCTGAACGAAGTACCGCCATGGCTTCAATGGCCTAAATGCCACTATAAAGACCGCTGCCAGGTAATTACCATAATGTCAAGATAAATTGCTGGTAGAAGATACTTCATATGTCCTAACATCGATGATGACTTGGTGGTAAGCACAAGAAGAAAAAGTTAGTTCCTTCGTCCATTGTTTACTAACTTAGGTATAAAAAACTATAATTATTTGGCCTTGCAGGGTGATCCAAGAAAGTATGTATTCACCCAATGGATCAGCAATTCAAGGCTATAATCCATCAGAGGACCTATAAAAGAAGCCGAGACAATAGAGGAGTACATGAGGAGAAAGAAAGAGCATCGCTTAAAGGTGGAGCATGCTAGCTTGAGTTGGATCACAAATTCTCTAGGAATCCCTGAGTAGGACCAACGACCTACGTGCGTCCATGGCAGTCATCGCATGCTAACGACCTCGCTAGAAGGGGAAACAAGAGGAAGGAGAGAATTCATGTGTCCCAACCTACATGAAGACTTCACGGTAGGGATAACAATCAAATCAAAATTTATTCTGAATAATTTTTCACTGTAACACTTATCTTCTTATCCGTTTTGGCAGCATAATGTGAGGAGATGCGTATTTCATTAATGGGTAGATGTAGCATCGTCTATGTATGAGAATGGTTAGATAACAGAGGCGAAAAATCAATCGGAGTACGAAACAAGGAAGACAGAAGCTGATGCACGAGTAAGGAGTGCAAGATTTGATGAACAGTTGAAGCAACAGAGAGAATACAATAGGCAATGAGCACTCATGCACAGAGAGGAAAGATAACATGCTAAGGAAGAGAGATTGCAACGAGTGAGAGAAGAAAGACAACAAGTCAGACGAGAGGGGAGAAATCTGTAAAGCCTGATGTCTGTAATATGACTATACGAATTGTTGTCTGTTGAATTAGTTTTTGGTCATATTGTACTACTTTCTGCAAGAACATGCTTGATGAGAAATCGATCTTCTGCAGTATATACTTTTCGAGCGTAAAAAAAAATCAATCTTCCTAAAAAAATATCCTTCAAAAATAACACTGGCCCCTTATAACCACATCTATCGGTAGATGGACTGCCGACAGAGCACTATTCCTCTATGGTACTTCATCTGCCGACAGAGCCTCTGTCAACAGATAAAGTGCCGATAGAGGCGTGACCTACCGACAGAGCCTCTATCTGCAGATGAAGTGCCGACAGAGCCTCTGTCGGCACTTCATCTGTCGACAGAGGACTATTTTTGTGATTTTCTGAGATCGCATAGTAGAAATGTAATTCTAAATAAAATATATTATTTAAAAAAAATTCAGCAATTTAGCCATATGTTTTGTCCAACGTCATTCAGCTTGTCAGACGCAAATGCTTACACCATGTGCAGCCCTATATCTATGGACTCCTTAAATTCAACTAAATGCTTTAATATTATTTTTATATAGGTTTCGGTTTACTATAGTTTTATAATTTAGATTAGGCTAAGTTATTCAGTTATGTCAGGAGTGTGAAAATTAAATGCTTTGTTTATTGATTGTTGTGGCTGTAAGATGTATCTTGTTGCTTGTAGTGGCAAACCAACGTAACATAAGGGCACTTCTAATACAGTGATTAGGATGGTTTCTATAGTATTAATTATAGTGTCATGTCAATATTTTGCGAGGAGAGAGATATAATCGTTTCTTTTCTTCTCCAGGAAATTGAGTCAGCTCTCGGACCAACCCGTTAAGAAACTGCTCGTATCGTGTTGGGACTCTCCGCTTCGTTTCCATCGACGGGCCTCAGATCTGGTGTGCACACGCCGTCGCCACCCTCTTCTCCCACATGCAGCTAACTTCTCTTGGCTTCGCCAGCGCACGCCGCTCTGCTTCCACCGCCAGCGCGCGCCGGTCAGCTCCCGCCCCGTGCGCCGATCAATTTCTTAAACATGGGGATTTCCTAGAGTGTGGATCGTAAGAACTGCGAGTGTTCTGTGAGAGGCGAAGGAGGATTTGGGGGCCGGGGTCATCTGTTTGTGAATCTACTCCATCGAAGTACTTGTGCATATTCTTCCTCCTGCTCCAAACTCTTCGTTGGCGGTAAGCTTCCATACTCTGCTCTTCCTCCTCATCTCTTGTTGGTGTTTCCAAATCTTAATTTCTCGCCTATCGCATATATCATTGATATGCGAAGCTGCTCACAAAGATGTGCGTCTCGTGCTAGCAGTGTAGTTTGTGAACCCACCTGCTTGCTACTTCAGTTCCAAATACAATAAAATTCTCCTCATGCGGGTGAATTCGTGCAAACATTGTCTTTGTTGAATCGGTGTTTGCTCAAAATTTGCAACAACTATGCAAGCCTTGTATCAAATTATTGTACTGCAGTTTTCATGACAACCAGCGCTCTGTTGTTTTCTATTTACCTGCAGGTCTTTCCTATGATACAAATGAGACTGCTCTCATGGATGTGTTCTCTCAGCTGATTAAATGTTTGAAGTAATTTTTCTTGTTTGTCGTAGTTTATTTCTACAATGTATTATCCTGTGCTGTATTTTCAAATAGTTGGTTTTTTCTAACTTCTCTGTAATTCGAATGAATTTAGCATCAGCTATTGTTTATATTGAATGTTTCGTAAGACTAAGATTTATACTGTGATGAATTTGGTGGCCATCTTCACTGCACTTGATCAGTCGCCACTACCACAAAAACGGTCTTTAGTGACGGAGCTTTACTGACGGATAAATGACGTGCATCAGTAATACACTTGTAGTTATAGACTGTTTTACATGCATCAATAATAATGTAATATTAGTGACGGGTCGTAATGTGGCCTGTCACTAAATATGGAACACCCCCATTAGTGATGGGTCATGGTACGATCCGTCACTAAAGGGTATTCCCTATAGTGACGGGTCATGTTGCCACCTGTTACTAAAGATGGGCACCCCCATTAGTGACGGGTTGAGACGGGTGATACCTGTCACTATAGAGTGTAACCTTTAGTAACACATGTTATTTTACCCATGTAACTAAAGTGCCCGCAACCCTAAGGCCACCGTTAGTTATGTCTTTTTAGGGATAACCGTCACTGATGACAAGTATTTAAGGATCTCAGATTCACTGAGCTCGACACTTATTGCTCCCACCCACCGTCGACTTCACCCTTGTCCTATAACTGTCGACCGGCCGCAGTTAAGTCTCTAGCCACTGGCCGGCCGACCACTGTAGCACGCACGTGCCTGGGATGATGACCCGCACTGTTACGTGCTCCGGTGTACCGTCCCGCACCGTCGCTAGCACCAACGTCCGGCCGAAGGTATATTTTTCTTCAATATTAAAACACCATCGTATTTTTGTAATATATATATATGTTGAACAAAGTGAAATAATTAGTGAATTAACAACTAATAGATCTTTGCTAGTTATGAATTAATTTTGTTATAAATTTTTATATGAGTAATTATTAGAGTCGCGTAACCGATTACATTGTCTCCCGTTCGGGAGTGTTGGATTATAAATATGACCGAGCAATTGGTTATATTTATAGGAAGATACTCCCGAATTGTCCACGCACTTTGGACAGTCCGGGGATGTGCGGCCGGTGTAGCTGGATCACGTGGTCCCATACGGTTCCAGAGAGAGTTTCGGTGGTGTCTCCCTATTGTTCTTCGGATACACAACCCTCTCGATCTCAAGTCAAGACGTGTATTTGGAGAACAGTAGGGAGATACTACCAAAATTCTCTCTGGAAACGTATGGGACCACGGGGTCCAGTTACACGGGCCACACATCCTCGGATGGGATTTAGAACCTATCCTTGCCTATTAGTGCCCAAAGCATGATTTAATTGCCGCAAGTCATAAACTTAGATAAATATGATGGTTGTTTTTTGATAATTTTTTAGATGCCAACAAGGAGCTGGATGTATCTTGATTACCGTACTTGCAATGAATATTTGAGTAGGGTGAAGTTTTTTATGAGTACTGCTAGAGAAAACATGGAAGCTAATGGAAAGACTGTAATATAGTGTCCATGCTATGACTATAAGAACGAGAAGAAGTTTTTAAATTCAGAATATGTCTACGACCATTTGCTACGACGTGGATTCAAAAAGGGATATCATATATGGAACAAGCATGGCGAAGAAGAAGAAAACGATGGTGAAGTAGATCAAATTGCTAGTAAAGATGAAGGTGGAGCCAGTGATACAGATTACATAAGCGACAATGATATTTTAGGAATTAATAAAGATAAGTATACTGATATAGTGGATGCCGTTGCATAAGACGGCAGTCCTCTGATAGGGTTACCCACAGAGGTAGTTTAGTTCGGTATATGGGGGTTTTCTGTGTTCGTGATTCTATGGTTATCTCAGGAACTATGAGACAAAGAGAGTTTAGACAGGTTCGGGCCTCCCGGAGGATAACAACCCTAGTCCTGTGTGATGGAGTATGCGTCGAGGAACCTAGTTACAAGGGTGCTCACGCCTGTATGAATGTAAGACGTGTCTCTCCCTGTGAGAGGTACCCCTGATCCCTTTATATATCCCAGGGGTCGGAGGATTATCATTTAGGCTTTAACTACCCAATTAAGTACTTTTACAACAGTTAAATCACCAGGGATCGTGGGCTAGTAATCACAGCATTACTTGCTATATTAATTTGTATTCAAGATTAGCAGTTACAACTTTGAGTTATTGTCATTGATAGTGTGGACCAGTCATTGCCTTCGCCTTCCGAGTACTTGTAGTTAGGATATTCCTCCGAGTACTGGACTCGGGGCTCTTTTCATACTGCTGACCACCTAACTGAAGAACGTCGGTCCGACCACCTCCAAGGTTGTCTTGACTGTCTTGTTCCCTGACCACTTGCTCTGTCCGACTGCCTTAAAGGCACTCAGGAGGTACCCTGGGGTCATTCCCCCGATAGGAGTCCCCGAGCTCTTCGCGGCAGAAAGACGATAACTATCTAGGTGGAGTCAGGAAGTCATGAGGAGCATAAAGATGAACTTCTTAATAAATTCCTTTCATTTACCTAGTAGGTGCACCGATTAGGTGCACCTGTCGGGTGTAGCCCTCGAGCCTACAGTGTTCTAGAAGAGCGGGCTTCAAGGTTTGATATCTTGCATGATTCGATGAGATGAGTCATTGTTGTGTTGTTGAGGTGGGGAGTATTTGAACTCCTAGGCGTTTCGGGTGATCGGGCGTCACTGAGTATGAGACGTTTGAGTCTTTGGGCATTCAGGTGATTAGGCGTAACTGGAGCATAAGGCGTTTAAACATCCAGGCGTTCAGGCGATCAGGCATCCGTTGGAGCGAGGGGATCCTAAGCCCCTGGGCTTTTAGACGATCAGGCGTTCGTTGGAGCGAGGAGAGTCTGAGACCCTGGGCGTTCAGGCGACCGGGCATCCGTTGGAGCAAGGGGAGTCTGAGCCCCTGGGAGTTCAGGCCATCAAGCGTCATTAGAGCGAGAGGAGTCTGAGTCCCCGGACGTTCAGGCGATCAGGTGTTATTGGAGCGAGGGGAGTCCGAGCCCCTGGGCGTTCAGGTGATTAGGTGTCATTAGAGCGAGGGGAGTCCGAGTCCCCGGGCGTTCAGGTGATCAGGCATCATTGGAGCGAGGGGAGTCTGAGTCCCTGGGCATTCAGGCGATCAGGCGTCCGTTGGAGCAAGGGGAGTCCGAACCCCCGGGCGTTCAGGCGATTAGGTGTGGTTGATCTGAGGCATCTCTTCGCATCCTCACCTCCTCTACCATCAGAGTTAACCTTAACGGCTAGTTGCTACATTTGGGGAAGTTAGAACAGTTTAGGTGATGACATGGCCCACCACTTAGAGCACTTTTCAAGGCGGTTGTGGGGGAACCGAGAAATCAAACCGCGATTTTCCCGCCGGCTATAAATCGTCCCCTTCTCTCTCCTTCCGTCGCACGCTTCCTGCCTGCATCCGAGCTTTCTTCCTCCTTACGCCCAAGTCTCGCTTGTCCTGGCCCCTCGCCACCCCGGCCGTCACTGCAATTACGTGGTGTGCTTCCATAAGGCGCACCGATTATTCCATCTGAAACCCCTTGCTCCATAATCAGCTATACCAATGGCCTCCTCGGATGCTACCGTCGATCGCTCCAAGGAGTTCTATAAGTCCGTTGCCACCACCCGGCGTCTAAAGCTTCTAGAGAAGGCCGACGTTCTCCTAGCCCAGGCGCTGTCCCTCTGGCGTTCAGCGGCCGGTGAGGCATTCCCAACTATGAACACCAACTAATTGGTGGTGTTCGAGTCTTTCTTCCACCGAGGGTTCAGCCATCCAGCGCACCCCTTTCTCCGTGGCCTTCTTCACCACTACGACATCTCCCTCATCAACCTTAACCCTAATTCCATTCTTTATATCTCTATTTTCATCAACCTTTGTGAGGCTTATCTTAGCATCGAACCCTATTTCGACCTCTTCCGTCATTTTTTCTATCTGGATTCTTATTCCAAGAACGTGGTCGAGGAGGCTAGAATCTAGCTCCATGACGGGAAGGCTGCCGAATATATCCCCATCGCCCTCCCATCTTCAAACAAGGGCTAGCACAGCCAGTGGTTCCACGTGGGGAACCATGAGCTGGCTCTCTCTCCAGAGATCGACCGCTTCCTGGCTTCGACGTGGACCTGGTCGGACCATTACGGTTCAGCCGACCAGGGTCCAGTGGATGAACTGGTCTGGGAGATTACCAAGCTTTAGGAGCAGAAGTTGACGGGGGTCATCGTGGCTCTTAATTTTGTGCTCTGCTGCATCTAGCCTTGTAAGAGCCAGGCACGGTCAGGGTACGATTACGGGGGTCAGACCGACCCCTTCCACGAGTGTCCGGAGGCATTGTCCGTGGAGAAAGCTATGGAGCGTGATCGAGATCTCTTTGCTGCTAAGACAGAGATCGCAACGAAGATGCTCCGAAGTCGTATCGGCTCACCAATCCCCCGAGTGGAACAGAGGCCTTTCCCGGGACAATCCCGTAGAATGGTGTGTCCGTTTTCGCTAGCGCTTTGATGTCAATGCCCGAGCACCGAAAGTGTTCGTTTGAACAGCACATAGAGGCCACTACCTCCGTCGATGAGCACCCTTTTCAGCGCACTTCAGGATCACTGGGTCCACAACCAGTGGAAATCGGCCTAGCTTAGGAACGTCTGTCCACTGATCATCCCAACTGAAGGTAATCAGGACTTTAGATCAGTGGAGATGCTCAGGCTCTTTCCCACTGATGGTATTGACTCGGCGAGTGAGAAGTTTTTGTTGGCACTTGGACCCTACGGCAATCGCCCCACCGAAGATCATAGAGACCGTCCGATCGGGCTCCTGAAAATCATTTCCGACCGGGCGGTCGACGCCTTTATCTTCTCAGTGAGATTTATTTTTATCATCCCAGCATCGCCGATCCTGCCGGGGATTATTCTACGCCTCTTGGAGCATTTGATCTTGCAGCTGGTAACACCGACGCGCGGTGTGGCTGCTGTTCGGATGAAATATGCAGGGTTGTCAAGCATCTCCTGCATCACCGAGTGCCCCCTTCCTCTTTGCTTTGGTTTTTCCTCTAAAACCATGACGTGCTCGGACTTTTTCTTTCGAGTTTTTGGATAGGAGGACTCAGGCTTGTCGTAGTTGGCGCGTCGGGTTGATCAGCGATCCTCGTCTGAGCGCTTCATCTCTTTGCGAGACTCTCGTGTAGTCGGGTGCATTTGCTCACGCTCGGTGTCTTCGGCATTGGCATATTGTTCAATGATAGTGATCATCTCACCTGGCGTTGCCGGTTCATTCATCACCAGGTAGCAAAAAAGCTCTAAAGGCTTCTACAATCCCTCCTAAAAAATTGAAATGACGTCGCTGTTGGAGATGCTAGCGACGGTGTTTCTACTCTCGGAGAATCGGCGAATATAGTCTTAGAGGGACTCGTCGCTCCTTTGGCGTATTTGGCATAGGTCGTACCGAGAGGCCGGCCTTTGCCATATCCCTTGATAATTATCGATAAACATATCGCACAGCTAATCCCAAGAGTCAATGGAGTTTTTGGAAGTCTCACCAACCAATTGATGGCGGTCGGCGTGAGCATCATGGAGAGATAATTCGCCATGACATGCTGATCCCCATTGGCTGCTCAAACGGCCGTGTAATACAGCCATAGCCATTGCGAGGGGTCGATCTTGCCATCGTAGGGTTCGATGCCCGTGGGGCAAAATCCCTTTTGCCAGACCACCTGGCGGAGCCACTCAGTAAAGGCCAGGAACCCGTTGTGGCGAGCATCAATATCATCTCGCCAGTCGGCTCCTGGAGTGCCGTGACTCCGGTTATACTGCTCCCGGCGACGGCGAGAAATGAAGTTGCGTGCATCTCACACTTGATTACGGATCTCCTGAGCATCATCTGAGTACGAGCTCCCATGATGCTCACTCGGTCGGGAGCGTCGCGAAGGACCAGTCGGTCGGGCCGTGTTGCGGTCGGTGGAGTGCGATCTGTCGAGTGGAGCCAAATCAGCAATTTGGGCGGCAGCGGCCTGCATCATCGTCTGGGCTCTCTGGAGCTCAGGCGTCTTAGGGAGGATAGAAAGTGCCCTTTCAATGGCAACTAGGTTCCTCGTCGGTGAGTGGTACACGGCATGACCCTCAAAGTCAACCGTGAAAGCTTCTTGGTTGCCCTAGCATGAATCTTCAGCCGCTAGAGCTTTTCCTCGGTGAATGGAATGGACGGTATTCCATCGTCGTTGTTCCCACTGATGGGTACTGGACTCGGCAGCATTGGTGGTGGGTTCGTAATCAGAGACGGCGGCCATCATCGTCATGACAGAGCTGGACAGCGGAAGTGACGATTTGATCGGCACGCTCCTCTTCTTGGATTGCGCCGAGATGACCTCGGTGAATTGGCATCGATGGACCATACACCCACTCGAGGTGGAGAAGATAACATAGTCAGCGGGGGAGTCGGCGGAGACTGGTCGGCGAGTATTCAGCGGAGTTGGGCGCTCAGGCGCAGGGATCACCCTGTTACTGGGGCGAGGCACTCTACACGCGGGGTTAGTGGTCGGGCGCACAGTAGGCGTCCGTGGCGTCTTTGCCTGGCTGGAAGCGGACTTAAACAAAATAAGTTGGCACATGGAGTCGCCAACAAAGGTGATGCTCCCAAAAGTGATGATGGAGCCAACGGAGACCTTGGTGCTGACTTTGCAAACAACAGCCATGGAATCCGAATGAAGAATTCATAGAATTTCCCGTACCTGGCGCTAACTGTCGTTGCGTAAGATGACAGTTCTCTGATGGGGTTACCCACAGAGGTAGTTTAGTTTGGTATATGGGGTTTTCTGTGTTCGTGATTCTATGGTTATCTCAAGAACTATGAGACAAAGAGAGTTTAGACAGGTTTGGGCCTCCCGGAGGATAACAACTCTAGTCCTATGTGATGGAGTATGCGTTGACGAACCTGATTACAAGGGTGCTCGCGCGTGTATGAATGTAAGACATGTCTCTCCCTGTGAGAGGTTCCCATGATCCCTTTATATATCCCAAGGGTCGGGGGGTTACCGTTTAGGTTTTAACTACCCAATTAAGTACCTTTATAACAGTTAAATCACTAGAGATCGTGGGCTAGTAATCATAGCATTACTTGCTATCTTAATTTGTATTCAAGATTGGCAGTTATGTCTTTGAGTTATTGTCATTGATAGTGTGGACCAGTCATTGCCTTCACCTTCCGAGTACTTGCATTCGGGATATTCCTCCGAGTACTAGACTCGGGGCTATTTTCATACTGCTGACCACCTAGCTGAAGAACGCTGGTCCGACCACCTCTAAGGTTGTCTTTACTGTCTTGTTCCCTGACCTCTTGCTCTATCCGACTACCTTAAAGGCACTCGGGAGGTACCCTGGGGTCATTCCCCCGATAGTGGACAATGTTGATCAGATAATGCGTGATGCGGAAGAACAAGTTGCATATTCTAAAGGAGAGTTTGCCCAATTCCAAAAACTCGTTCGAGACTCAAAAACACTGATCTATCCTGGCTGTAAAGAGAAGCACATGATCTTATACACTTTTCTAACATTGCTACAAATGAAGGCGACATATGGATAGTCCGATGTGAGTTTTAAAGCATTACTGAATTTGCTGAGGGACCTGGTGCCAGAAGTGAATAAGGTGCCTATCACCGTGTACGGTGCTAAGAAGACCATATGTCCTCTAGGGTTGGACATAGAGAAAATACATGCATAATGGAATGATTGTGTTCTGTTTCGTGGAGAGTATGCAGACCTTGACAGATGTCTAACATGTGGGACACATCGATTTAAGAATAGAAAAGATGATAATGAACTGGACGATGGGTGCAAGGGAAGAAAAGTTCTGAGGAAGGTGATATAGTATTTCCTGTCACTAATGACTTAGCAACAGTGACGGGCATTGTGTGCCGCCCGTCATTAATAATTTGGCAAAACACTATTGTATCTCATTACTGCAGGCAGTTAGTGGAGATAAGTAGATGGCATATTAATTGCCATTAGTGCAACCCCTTTAAATACCCTGGCTGCCTGTATTTAGACTTTAGTACACCAAAATCATTTCTCCTGCCTCTCATCTTTCTTGGCCATGGAGGCTTGTGGTGGATGTTGCCTGGCTCGATGCATCCACCGGCGTATGGACGTGTCGGACTAGGTTTTATCCCACACAAGCTGATCCATGGCGTCATTGAACAGTCGGCACAACACTTGTGCGGTCACTTTTATAGGTGACCGCAACAAGTGTTGTGCTAAGTGCTCCTGATCATCAGTGACGGGTGCTAACTATCGCTTGTCACTTAGAAAAGTCATTAGTGACGGACGGTAACTACCAACTATCATTGATGACTCTCGCTTATAAATAGGCGGGCCCCGAAGTGAACAGCTGTGGGACCGAAACTAGCGACCAGAGGGGGGTGAATGGACGCAAAATAAAAAAACACAGATAAAAACAAAATCTCCTCAACTCCTTTTATCGAACTTGCGGGTGGCTTCAAGAGACTCAGCGCAAGGCTGTGCAAAAATATCCACTCGAAGCAAGTTGATATAATCTCCACCAAAAACAAACGCCGAAAAGGAATTGCCCAAAGTAAAAACAAGTGTTAAACGATCAATCAAAATGCATCCACGAGTGCAACATACGTTTTATTGAAAAAGACACGTACAAAGCACTCATGCGCAAATGATCGAACACTTGATATGCGACTTCATTGACAATTCATCAAACACCTTGAATGCATCACAAAAATGTCACAGGCATTTCAACAAACATATAGCATGCAGAAATCACTTCAAGCACCATACAAGAATAACATCAAACACTTGGTATGCAAGAGGAAATA